>JAHWFO010003124.1:9127044-9157460 GCA_023313115.1 Rhysida immarginata
TTAAAGACCCCCAGACCCCCCCTCTAACGAACTGATATATACCCCAAACTATTTGGTTACAGGGGGCAGTTGGTTTCCCCCCGGCCGGTTACAGGTTCCGCGACAATTCAATTATGTTAAAGCGAGGCCTGGCTTCAAGCGCTGTCGCCAGATGGCGTTGCGTGTTTGGAAGACGGAAGTCGTCGCCATTAAAGCTACGGGAGATCGCTTTCGAGAGTGGAAAAAAAAGCCGTTCCCACCATAAATAAAAACTAAATTTTTCGTCCACCCCCTCAAAAACACTAAGCAACCCAAGATGTTTATTAAAAATCAACGCAAGGTAGGAAAAAACGCAAGTTGGGGTGGAGGCCGTCATCTACATAATTACCCAATATTCAATTTCTATCCTGGTTAAGAAATTCAAGGGTACTGCCACTGCAGGCTGAGGCGGGGTTAATATGAACTATCTGCACAATCGCGCGATGACTGAATCCGCAAACTGAATTGTCGCGATTTCTGTAACCGGCCGAGGGGAAACCAACTGCCCCCTGTAACCAAATAGGTTGGGGTATATATCAGTTATTTGCCCCCGGAGGGGGACGTCGTAGACAGAACGCCGGAGGCGTTCGAGTAACAGAAAACAGCGGCCAGCGAGGCCCGCAGGGCCGAGAGTGGGACTTGCGTTTGCGATTGTGCAGATAGTTCACATTAACCTGAGGCGGAATCTCCTGTTGCTCGTTCAGTAGCCTCTCCGCTTGGCCATGACGGCGTGGTCGGGCGTTCTCCGTCTTCGGCTCCCGTTCTCCGTGAACGAATGTGTCTACCTTCCGTGCTGCCGTGTCCTTTTCGGCGCTCGTCGTTCTAGAACCCACATTACTTCGTTTCCCACGATATGCAGCAATTCTCCGTAAGAAGTCTCCTTCATTCGTTCCTCCACACGGGTCTCCTCTCGCTGGCCACCTTCTCGTCTTTTTACCTTTACTCACGAGTCCACGTGTCACATCGCCTCCCGCTCTTTTTCCTTCCAACGACGCTCCTCCGTTTCTCCTACTTGAAACTCCCGCCTTCTGCCTATCTTTGTTTTCCGGTGGCTCCCTCTGTTGCCAACAAACTTTACTTTTGTTACAGCGAGGTTTGCTTCGCTGTAACAAGGAGTGAGGTAAAATAAATTTCAGTTGAATCAAGGTCCAACCAATACGTTTTAATTTACTTAAAAGTGTTTGACATTGTAAGTCCCAATTTAAATTTGAATCAATAATGATACCTAAGTAATTAAAATTATTTATATTAAAATGAAAAAAAAAACTTGATAACTTTTGAACAATTGGCGAGATTCAGTTAAAACTTGGCGGTTAAATGCAGAGCATGTTGGGATTTTTTTGAGCATGCGCACTTGTATTATTGTTGTTCATTTTTCGTTGAAAAATGATCTCTTCCCTATTATCCAAAGTGACCCAGATTTCGAAAAGATATGGTTCATATATAGGACGGAGCACGACCCCATCGGATCAACAGAATGTTTGAAGTCCTGGAAAAGCACTTTGGAGAGCGCATTCTGGATTTGGTGTACCCAGAGGCCACTGGAATGGCGATCGCTTGGTCGCTATATTCACCTGATCTCAACCCTTGTGACTCATTTTTGTGGGACAATATTAAAGACAATACAAAAGACCCGAAACCATCGCTGAGCTCAAAACAGCCATTCAGGAGGTCATCGAAAGCATCGATGTCTCGACACTTCAGCGAGTTTTGCAGAATTTTGCTCTCCGTCTGCGCCACATCATAGCCATTGATGGCAAGCATATCGAACATGTCATAAATTAAATCCGAATAACTGTAGTTACTTCTAACATTTGAATAAAATTTTTGAGCTCAGTAGTTTTTGAAAATTTGAAGTTTATTTTATATAGCTCAATAATTGTCACCCTGTATTACAATTATTGAGCTATATCTGAATGATTCTGTAATACAGCTTTTTGCATTTGTTTTAACGCAGTTTTCAAAACAATTAACGCAGTTTTCAAAATATTTAACGCAGTTTTCATTGAAATTAACGCAAGTTTCATTGGAATTATTATAATTTTTAGAAAACTTAACAATTTTTGGGGGTAAAATTTATTTAATTTTTACTTACTTACTTTTCAAACCCGCTTATCCGTTAGGTTCGCGGGGGCAGCAGCCCTATGGAGGATCTCCAGCGATCGCGATCTTCCGCCATCAGGCGTATGTCCTCTCTGCTAATATCCAAGCGACTCGAACCCAGATTCTCCATGTAGTCTAGCCACCTGGTTCTAGGCCGACCCCTTGGTCTCTTACCCACCGGCTTGGAAAATAACAACTGCCTAGGAAGACTAGTTTGCGCATCCGTATCACGTGGCCATACCAGCGCAACTGAGATCTCTCGATGCGGAGAAGTAGCGGCTCAACACCTAAAGATTCCCTGATTGTGCTGCTGTACACTCTATCTAGTAGGGTAATACCTGCCACACCTCTCGGAAATCTCATTTCGGCCGCTTGTACCCGCGATCGCACTCTTTCGGTCATTACCCAAGCCTCATGGGATTGTCTATTTAGATTCGGAATTAAGGTTTTATAAAGTTTTTAGAAGGATTTAACTTAGAGTAGAATTAAATAAAGTTTATTATTTTAATTATTTCTTTTTTCTGCGCTTGTTAATAATCGTTTTTAAGTGTCACTTTTGGCATTAGTCGCGAGGGGAGAAAGTGAGATTCATTTTGCATCTCACTGTTTTAGTTGTTGGTTTTGTTTTCAAGGACCTAAAGAGTATTGCCGTAGATAGCTAAGTAAACAAGCAACGAATTTGAGACAGGATATGGGATAGAAAGACAACGAGAAAGAGAAGGTAAGATTTGAACTTTGGATTTTGAAAAGAGAAAGGAGACAGGGAATGATCACGTGGATGCCGAAGTTTGATTGGTTGTCGAAGTCAAAATTGTTTTGTCAGTTATGCCAAGTGAAATCATCTAGGCAGTGGCAATGTAACGATTCCCGTAGCCGAGTGTGTGGCGAACAACTCATAAATTTTTATACTAATTCGGCCTCCATCTGGTAGTCCTCGGATTCCAGATGGGAAGTTTAAAATCTTAGTATTAATCCAGTTTGAGTTGTAGTTTATGAAAATGTAACCGTCAGATTGAAATTTAGTTAGCTCGCGTTATCGAGGTGGTTTGAGGAGTTTCCATCAAGCTGAGAACCAGCGTCATCAATTACAATAATTTCATGATTTGCGAGAGATGTTGCATGAATGTGTACCGAGCCCCGTGGAGTACCCCGATCCAGTACAAGAAGCCAGAGACGATCTTCCTGTGAGCCACTCCTTTGGAAGAGGACGACCCCCCTCCCGCCAAGCTGTGGTAGCAGAGAGGACGAAAGAGATCCAAGAGCGGACAGATTGAGAAGACACGGTATAGCCCATTTCCAATTTAATGTCTCAATGGCCAATTCTTTTATTCCTCACATGATTTCATTCTTCCTATTTTATATATTACATTCGTACTTTGGGAAAGGTTTATTCTATCAAGCAGTGGGAAGGACAATTATAACGTAACTTAGAACAGTCATATTATACGTAAAGAACCCTAACTAATTTAATCTAAATTCTGTATTTCATCCAGTTAATTGTTTAGTTGTATTTATTAAAGTTTTACGTTCCGATCTTTATTCAGTAACAATATAGCAGATTGCTCAGTTAGTAGTTTACATTCATTATTATTTCGGAGCTGTTAAAGCCATATTTGTTTTTTACATTCCGAGAGAAATAGAACAATTTATAATTTGAGTTCCTGTTGAACCTTGTTATCACTGTGTAATCCTAAATTCAGTATAATCCGAATTTCCTTGAGATATAAATTGTATAATCGAACAATTGTAATTACTCATTGAAACGTATAATTAGTCAAATTGCCACAAGTCATTTCTTAATTACAAATTGTATCATTTTATTGAATCTTAATTGGAGCTTGACCAAGTTGAAATTCATATCTTTTAAATTATCATTATCATTTGCATTACCTTCCTTACAAAATTGTTTTATACACATTTGTTGAATATTGAATAAACATTATATGTTAAATTGTTAAGTCAGTCTAAGTGCCCATTCTTTCCTCTAGGCCGGGCCTGTTTAAGCGGAGGTATCTTTTATGTAGGTGGGATAAATCCTAAATTATCATAAACTTTGTGAATAGTATAATTCACTGGCGCAGTCTTTTACCTAACACAATTATAATAAGTTACTCGACCATAAATCTATGAATATTATCCCCAGGAAACCTACATACAGCAATGGCGAAAATTGCACGTAAATTTACGTATTCGATTGCAGCGCTCACACGAATCTTTCCAAACACGCGCGAAATGAGAAATGAAATCCTCGCACGTCTAAATGTTTTAAACTACTGGGCCTATGCTCTTTCCACTGCTAGATCAAAGTTACCATAAACGTCAAGAGAGAAAAATCATTGTTTCAAAGCATTGTCGGGAAAAATCTTTTAAGCATTCCAAGGAACTTTAGCTGTGATGCAGATGTAATTTTAATGCATCTCACTTTTACTTCCACTTGGTTTAAATAAACAGTGGAAATACCTTTGATTCTATATGCATTCACGTCATTTTAAAATATAGGCCTAACTTCAATTAGCCATTTTAACAATAAGCCTAATATTAATTAGCCATTTTTAACAATAGCCCTAACATTAATTAGCTAATTTTCACAATAGGCCTAACATTATTTAGTCATTTTAACTGTAGGCCTAACATAAATTAGCCATTTTTAACAATAGGCCTAACATTAATTAGCCAATTTTAACTACAGGCCTAATATTAATTAGCCATTTTAAACAATAGGCCTAACATTATTTAGTCGTTTTAACTGTAGGCCTAACATTATTTAGTCATTTTAAATGTAGGCCTAATATTAATTAGCCATTTTTAACATTAGGTCTAACATTATTTAGCCATTTTTAACTACAAGCCTAACATTAATTAGCCATTTTTAACAATCGCCTTAATATTAATTAAAACATTTAACAATAGGCCTCACAGCACTGAATTTTAAAACGAAATGAGCACGTGCATCGACAAAGCTTCATAACGGGCACGTGCTCCATGCTGCCATCAACAATGCTTAACTGATAAACTAAAAGTAACACTGTATTCACTTATGACTCGTCAGTAGGAATCGATTGATATATTACATGCCCTAAGTTCATTTTCTTAACATTAGTGCACAAATCTTATTCTTTTTAAAAAATTTCTAGTACTGCACAAATCGAAACGATGGTGGTGAAGTTTCGGTTTAGTACTACGCAAAGCAGCAACTGAAACTATTATTTTTTATTTCCCAGACAGCTTTGGCTTAGTACTACGCAAATCGCCAGAGAGCGCCACTGAAAAAAACTCACGCTCGACGCATAGGAGTGTCCCATCCATCTTTTCTTCATCCATGTTGGTGTGTAGCGCCATACGCTAAATAAATAAATAACAGTGTAAGATCGCCCCGCAGTTATACTACGTTCGTAATAGCGCATTGGATCTAGATCGGCAGCTTGAACTAGATTCGAATTTTGAAGTGCGAACGATAGCGATCTGGATTCGAACTAAATCGACTGTCTCCAAACTCGATTCACTGAATCCTGTTCGGAGAACTCGATCGATGCTGCCAATCTAGATTCGTTCCTTCCCATAATCCCATGCATCATTAAGATGGCGTCCAAGCAATCGATCGACTCGTGGTCCGAATTTAAAAACAAAATTTTATTCGGCCTGTGGCTTGAAAACATGGATGGATTGAGACGACAAAAAAGAAATTCCTCCATATACAATCCCTTGCATATAATGAAGTTATAAAGCTGGGTGGAGATTAATGTACGAGTTCGCTAACTGGATAGTAGTGCTGAAGTGCGAACACTGTGGATCTGAAATGAATCCAATTTCTTAATGAATCTAATTTGTATCTGGATCGACTCGATCTAGTTCTGCAGTGCGAATGAGGTATTACGCTCTTATTGCATCTTATATATTAAGTTGTAGCTTATATATTTTTTCATGATAATGTTGAATTCTACTACGGGAACTTACCACAGATATTCCGACTTGAAGAAATTCTCCCGGCAAAATTATCCTTTTTTTATTGAATTCAAAGACCGGAGCTGTTCCCGGTTGATGAATGCTCGCAATAATTCCTGCTGCAATCGGTAGAAAAGGAATTTCGTATTCCTCAGCGATGTAAGCTATAACTACAAGAGCTGGTAAAGGGAAAAATAGTTTTAGATAAACATCTTTGTCCGGTTTTCCCAGGAAAATTATAAAAAATAGTTTTATGGTAAATTGGTACATTGAATTAATAAACTTAATACTATTTTCCTTATGCAATAATACTATGAAATAACTTCAAAAATTCCCTGAATACGTTTATTTTACAAAAACAGCTATATAGTAAATAGACATTATTTTACATTCTTTCAAAGTAAGATACCATTTTTGCTAACGTTCATAAAGTTTTTGAAAGCATTCCAGGAATACGAACCAATTCTTCAAACTTCTCATATGATTCTGACATTGACCCCTTCACAGGAACTGTGATTATACTGTATTATTGAGAAAAAACAAGCTATGGCAAATAAATACCCGGACTAATACAAGCGGGAAGTCCAAATGAAAATTATGTTTAATATGATTCAAAGTTATCTCCACCAGGCACAATACTCTTTCGAACGCGTTTGTAAGTTTGTAAAACAGCTTTTATAGTCTTCGGACGGAATTACCTTGATTTCCGACGTCACTTTTTACTCAATGTTCCAATTGTCTTGAAATCAGGTACCTTACATAGCGTTTTTCATCTGTGGGAACAGGATAAATCCAGAGAATAGGGCTCTGTTATGGTGTGTTTGGCAAGAATTCCAGAAATGGTCCGACTTTTCTTTTCCCCAATTCTGTTAGAATCTGACAAATTGTCTCCTTATTGCAGCCCTGTTAATCCGCAAGCATAAGAATTATGATTCGGCAGTCAGCAGTGATGAGTTTCCTGACTTTCTCGGTGATTTCTGGCGTTCGGACGGAAATGGGTTTTGCGAAGCGCGGGTCATCTGAAAGGTCTTCACGGCCATCACGAAAACGACTGAACCATTCGAATATACTCGTTCGGGATAGGGCATCGTTCTCGTAGGCAGTTTTCAATATCTGGCGTGTTTCCATAGCCAATTTACCAAACTTTAGGCAGAATTTAATGAAAGGCCGTTGTTCCATATTTTTTTCCATCGAGGATACTTGTTGTCACCATGCAAGGGATGCGCGAAGTGTATTCAGCATCCTCGGAACAAAATTTCACGAGGTGAGGGATATAGGAAACGTAATCAGCATCCTCGAAACGAATTAGTGTCACAATGCGAAGAATGCACGAAGCGTATTTGACATCCTTGGAACGAAGTTCCACCCGCAATAGCGGCGCCATCTGTTGAGAATGTAGAGAGCTCAGTTCGACAGATCACAGATAACAGCCTGTTCAATCGACAGTTTCCAAGTTTCACCGCAGTAAAGGAGGAGGGCGCTTTTAAGTAGGGTGAAGAAAGCCTTTTTAGCTTTGATAAAGCCTTACCACTGCTACCATTGTATTGTGTTCTACTGGTTAGCCTACAAACTTTATTCTGTTTGTGTTAGACTTCGGGCCGCATAAGCTACCGGTTTCCATGTAGACCCATGTTTCTGTAGTAACACTGATCCTATTCCGGTGCTAGAGGCGTCTGCTGATATTTTTGTTTCTTTTTCCGGATCATAAAAAGATAAAATGGGAGCTGTACTAAGCATCCGCTTAAGTTCCTGCCATTCTGCTTTGTGCTCATGATTCCACGTAAAGACGATGTCATTTTTCATGATTGATCGAATTGGAGTCGTTTTTTATGCTAGATGAGGAATATATTTACCTATGTAATTTAATACTCTACTATTCTAAATATACCTTTTTTATCTAGGGGTGTTGGCATGTCTACTATTGCTGCGACACGATCCTTATCAATGGTAGTGCCCTGTTCAGTTAACCGTTTCCCCAAGAACTGTGATTAAGCTGTATTGCGAACATAGCATTAGACTTTGTAAGAAAGAAATGTGATTTTTTAGGGTCGTCAATCATTAATTTTACGTTATATTCATTCATGACTTGGCATTTCAAGTTGTTTTATATATTACATGTTGTATATGCCATATCTTAGCATTGAAAGTTTCCAATGGACCATAATGCTACTACTAAAACCTACGATGGCCCTGGGTCACTATTGTGTCAGAGAATGTAGAATTACTGAAACCAACTTCTTGTTTAAGAGAGAAATGGAGCCGGACACTGTGGACGAACTTCAATAAAGTTAACAGGAAACCACTGATCCACATAAAACTTTTAATCGGACGTATGCGCATTTCGGCAGCCACGCTGCCTTCTTCAGCGTACACAAGGATTTTGAAGAAGGCAACGTGGCTGCCGAAATGCGCATACGTCCGATTAAAAGTTTTATGTGGATCAGTGGTTTCCTGTTATCTTTATTCAACTTCTTGTTATTATTTAACTTCTTGAGGTTGCTCTGTTTACCTACAACTGTAATTATCCCGGGCAACACCGTTGCCTCTGCTAGTTTTTTTAATAAATATTTCCATATTTAAGTTTTACTTACTCTCAGTTGAGCTTGTTCTTAAGACTTTTTCCTTTATCAAACCAGGATTAATTGTAAGGCACTTTCCTAACTCCGGAGAATACGTAGTGACCGTCCACTGTCTAAATTAATTAAGGGAAAAGTTAATTAATTATAATTCCTGTGGACAAATGTAAAACATTCTAATTAAAAAGTTGTCTATAAAATTATTAGCAAAGTAGTGTCACATGCAATTATTTCGCAGTGGAAAACAAAGAACTGGCATCTATATATTAAGTCAAAATAAAAATTACAGTACTGTAAAGTGTCCTGTACAGTAGATTCACTTATATCAATAAGACCGCGCATATTTGGGTTTTTTGGCTGACCTAAAAAGTTTATACCTTGTATACAGTTACACATCACATCTACTATACTGTTTGGTGTTATAGCTGATATCGTATTGTAGATTTCTCCTTACTTACTTACTTTTCAAATCCACTTATCCGTTAGGATTGCGGGGGCAGCAGTTCTATGAAGGATCTCCAGCGCTCATCAGGCGCATGTGCTCAATATTAATACCCATGCTGCTTGAAACTTGATTCTCCATGTAGTCTAGCCACTGGGTTTAGGCTGACCCCTTTATCTTTTACCCATCAGTTAGGAACAGCCACTGCCTAGAAAAATCAGCCTGTGGATTCGTTCCACGTGGTCATACTAATGCAATTAAACCTCTGTAAGCGAGGAAGTACGGCTCAACACCGAAAGGCTACCTTCTTGTGCTGCTGTGCACTCTCTATATTTTTTATAGTAAGGTAACACCTGCCACACTTAGGAATCTCATTTCGGTCACTTGCATCCGCGATGCCATTACCAGAACTTGTGATAAACTTTACGAAACTTATTTCCGAACGCTGCTCGAGGCTGAAAATCTTCCCCTCTGTCTCCTTTCTTTCCTTAATTACTGGACATGGCTTCATCATCAAGAGATTGTGGTTGTGTTAATTCTGTGGACATCTTTTATTATAAATATGGTCACTTTATCAAGTCCCAGCGAAACCCCATGTCCAAAATTACAAAAACGGCTTATCGTTTTTATTTTGGATGCGCAATAGATGACCAAACTACACCATGGGTTCCGCATTTCTGTCATATTTCTTGTGCTATAGATTTAGAAAGATATTCCTTTAGCGGTTCATTTGGTAAAACCTGAACTACGAGTCACTAGAATGATTGCTACTTTTGCCTAAAAAAAAAAAAAAAAAAAAAAAAAGAATTTTCTGGTAGAACTAAACATCTCGTTATGTATCCAAATGTTTCACCAGCAATAAGACCTTTACCTCATGGAGAGGACTTCCAGTTCCTAAATCATTACAATCCTGGGATGAAGAAATTGACGAAAAAAATATTGTGGAATAATTAATTCCAGCTGAAAAAAGTTGACATATACCGGATTATTGCATGGATAGTGATAAAACTTTGTATATAGGCTTTGTAGAGCATGGGAAAGAGAATTCCAAAGTAAAAATTTATTAGTGCTTACGGTTGCCACCAGGGCAAAAAGTGGCGCTGCAAGATCATATATAGATCTTGCCTAGTGTAGTAGGGTGCCTAGATAAGTGCGGAGTAGGATGGTGGCAAGTACTTGATTCCGGAAGTACTCAGTCACGCATACGAAAACATGTTTTTTGCACAAATACTCGTAAGATATTTAGAGTCTCGCTTGGTAATGTTAGAATTTTGTTTATATGTTTAGTTTACTGATCTGTTTTCTGTATGTAATTGAAGCTTTAATCACTTGACCTTTTAAAATACATTATTAACATCGAATTTTAAGGAGCAGACGGTGCCTGGTTGCTGCATTCCCGAATGCAGCAATCGCTCCGAAAACGGTGGAAGGCTTTTTCGTTTTCCTGCAAGTGTTGCAAGGAGAAAATTATGGTTAGTTAAAATGTGTTGTGTTCCGCAAAAAGCCTATATCAAATTCTTTAATTAAACACCAATCTCTATTCTGACAAATGACTTGTTTCCAGAGTGCCCACCACTTCCAAATTAAGATAACATGCGCTTAATCAGATAAAACCCAGGAGAGACACCGCTTTTAATAAACAAATGAATTCTTTATTCAGTTTAAACTTTGGATCTAGTTACAAAATAAGAGGTAGGGATTAGTTTGTTAGTACTAGGGAATATCAGCATTCATATATAAAATAGTTTATGAACGAGCGCTTGGCATTACTTACATTTAACATAATTTTCTAAGAGATTCTTTCCTCGCACTGTACGGCATATTACTTAAAAAATAAATATGTTCTGCGCAGTAACACACTTCATCAATGAGATCTCAGGCGTTTTTACTGATGCATTTATTAATTAAACGCACACCCATAAGTACTTATCTTTATTTGCACACTCGATGAGCCGTTCACTCACACTTTTGGATCATTGTTTATCAACGATGCACTTAAAGTTGATGCTGTATCGTTGCTCCTTGCTAGCCATAAGTGGTTCCGCTGACGATGCTCTTGCTCCGGTGTGTAACTTATCGATACCCCTTAGTTGTCACAGCATTCCTGCTGAAGTCCAATGAAGTTCACTTCCGCAAATACCTGGTCACAGAGGTTGCATCCAGTCTCAAGCTTTCCGCACCTTGTCCAATTGACTATCGCATGCCTGCGATATGTTAGAAAACATTGGTTCCGATTATGCACAAATGCAAGTTCTGAATCTAAATGTGAATGTGTAATATCGTTCACAATGTCTATCATGCAAATGTCAGTCATCGTCACGATCTACTTATTGATAAAACTGCACCTTTCTATGATTGCGGAGTTCGATGCATCAGCACTAGTGATTAGCTGCATTAGTTCATTCCCGCTGCCATTTCTCTTCTTCCCTCCCTTTTCGAAGGAAAGAATCTCTGACCAATAAAATTTAAGTAATTCAAAATTTGAGCTGTTTACAACCTCGCCCCCCCCCCCGAGATTCCAAAGTTAGATTCTCTCTTCACCGCAGTCTTCCTCTCGATGTTTCTATGGGAGTTTTAATAGTTCAAACCATTGATGGCAACACAAGAACGGAACGGCAAGAGGGCGAAAAAAAAGGGACAAAAAATATTTATTCTTATTAGGATTATATAGTGCTTCTCCATTAGTTATTTGATCAATGGGAATGGAATTTAAATACACAGATTCAGACTACTTCGTCTGATTTTGTGGTGACTTACATTTACTATCGTCACAACATAAAAAATAAATGCGCCGCCATACTTTTACCTTTTTTTTTTAATTTATGGGTTCCTAAATAAAAGGTACCAAAAATTTTTATTTTTAGTGCACTTAATGAAATAAAAATGTGTGCTTTTAAAAAAAAAATTTAATATATTTTTTATTTTATACGTTTTATTCTTGGGTTTGCACTTTTTAATGGTAAATTTAGTTATCTTTTTCTAAAATAAAAACGAACAAGTGGTTGTACATACAACTAAAGGCCTAATTTAATGCTGCATAACATCAGAAACCAGTAAACTTCTTTAAAATAACGACGAATTTAAGATAGTAACTCAATTGGCACTTTCGACCATGGATTCAAAATGGCGGCTCACGCTTTATGCTTACGGTATAGGTTGTCACCACCCTACTCCGCACTTATCCAGGCATCCTAATACATAGACGATAGTAATGCACTACTGGAATGCAGTTAGAGGGACTGTTCAATATGCACACCCTCTACATCGCTCACATGTGGGGAGTGCAGGATAACGTGCTCAACAGTAGCACAAAGTGTTTGCCGTGAAATGGCTGCAACATGAGGAATGATAAATGATATTAATTAGAAAATGGATGGAAAAATTCTACTACCTGGATTCGAACCAGGAACCTCAAACTATGCCATGATAGTCGAGGTTCCTGGCTCGAATCCAGGTCGCAGAATTTTTCCATCCATTTTCTAATTAACATCATTTACCTCCAGTTTAATTTCTTTATTTCTTATGAGGAGTGATGTTGACTTTTAGTTTAGGTAAAGTCTGTATGCCCCCAAGATACACACAAATTTCTCGTCCTGGTAGCACAACTAAACTCCCCTGTCTCATCGAATTTCTGCATCATCTTTCGCAAACCTCTCGCCGTCATGGGTCCTGTTCTCAATCCCTTCACATGCCGATATTCTCGAGTGCTGTTGCACTATTGCTGCTCTTCTGGTAATAGAGCTTCACCAAGAGCTCACGTTCCTTCTTTCCCAGTGATCTCTGCAGACTGGTTGTTCACAGACCCAGTGCGCTTTTGCATACGGCGCCACTTTTTTCCCTGTGGCAACCGTATGCACTAATAAATTTTCCGTTGGAATTCTCTTCCTTTTGCTCTGTGTAGCCTGTATACACATACTCTTTACTATCCGTGCAAAAACGCGGACTGCGGCCCGCGCAGAAGTGGGGAACTTTAATTACATCCATCCGGTACATTTCAGAAGAAGATACTTCCCCGCATCTGACAGATCAGTAGGATCTTAACAGTTTGGTGCCCGATTTGAAGTTGTCAGAAGAAAGCATTCGACTTTCTGTAGGATCAAGGCATTTGCTGGTTAAAGAAACAAAAATTTCTGTATGTGGAATGAGGCATAAGCAATTTTTAAAATACTTTGAATTTCGAGATAATGCTTGTATCTGTAGTGATGTGAACGGTCTCATGAAGGAATTAGGAATTATGTGTGGCCCACAAGAATGGCAACTATTCGTAGATTCATCAAAAGAAAGTCTTAAAACTGTACTACTGCACAATAGAAATAAAAAAAAACTTCTATTTCTTTACCTCCTGCTGTTCACATCAAACTAACGAAAGCTTGGCTCTTATTTTGAGGTCCCTGAATTATAACGCTTATGGATGGTAGCTATATGAAGACCTGAAAGTAATTGCACTATACATTACACGCCTTCACAAAATACTGATGCTTTCTCTGTCCTTGGGACAGCCGAGCAAGACAACAGTACTACAAAAAGGATTGGCCTGCTATAAAATAGTTTGTGACAGGACATAACAACGTAAAATTTGACCCTCTAGTAGATCGACAAAAAGTCCTACTATCTCCACAATACATTAAACTGTATTAACGAAATATTTTGTCAAAGCTAGAAGAAAGATGGTGAAGAGTTCAAATACTTAAGAGCGAAATTCTCAAAGCTGTCTGAAACGAAACTCAAGGAAGGAGTGTTTGTAGGTTCTCCGACAATGAAGATATTGGACGACCCAAGTTTTAAAGTTTCCTTGCAAGGCGCAGAGTTATCAACATGGCAAGATTTCCGCAATGCTGTAACGGGATTCCTCGGAAACAAAATTTTAAAGATCTCATATCTGAGCTACTAAAAACTCATTGACAGATATCCTAAAACTCATTTCTGCATTCTCTCCTAGACTTTTTTCCTCAAAACTTGAGAGCTGTCAGTGATGTTTTGAAAAACAAGGTGATTTTTTTCATCAAGATCCAAAAGGAATGGAGCAAAGATACCAAAGTAGTTGGCATCCGGAATTACTGCTGGTTTTTGCATCGTGAAGAACAGAGAAGTTACAAAAGAAAATTTTACAAGTGCAGAACGTGACCTTTACAAAAAGACATAAAACATTTCTCGTTTAACATATATTATATCCTTGTTAATAATTCATTAAAATTTATTATACGATATGTTCTATAATTTACACATTAAGAATTTTTAAAAAATGTTTAAAAATGTTTCCCTGCTGTTACTGCATACGTATAAATATGTTGAATTCCATAATCATTCAACTTACTCATCAAAATAGCAATCAATATCAACACCATCTGCATCTTCACCATTGCAACTCACTAGCCATTGGTCTATATCCATTAAAATTATATTTTTGTCTTCTTTCGGTAGATAGTGAATTTCATTCATCATCGAACGGAACAGCAAACGGCGTACGTCCATGATATTTAAATTCTTTAAGCCGCATGAAAGTTTAAAGGAGCATATATGTTAAACAAATGATTTGGATATTTTAATTATAATATATATTGTAATTAGTTTTACGTAAATTTTATTTTCAAAGGCACCAACCTTATATTCATTTAGTTTCCTTTTGAGAAAGTTGTAAAGAGAGTGATTATATTTAACATTCATCCAGTTGACGATGCTCGTAGGGCAGATGGTTACCGAAGGAAAATACAAAGATGTATTCACGATTTCCTCTTCCCATATGAAAGACGAGTGTCTACAATCAAAGGTTGAATGAAATTGTGCTTTAATATACCGAGTGTCCCAAAAATGAGCGACGATTTGAAAATCAATTAACGAAAAACGGAAGGCGATAGAAATGTACGGTTTGCTGCGTTCTGCTTAGGAAACCAGTGAATTTATTCGCACCTAGTTTCAAAATTAGTAACAAAGTTCGTCAACAGATGGCGCTGCTGACGAGGGAAAACTAAAGCACTATATAAATAAATATGGACAATCATTGTTGCAGGCAACTATTTTGATTCCTGTTTCATATGATGACTGCTTCTTGTTTTGCAGTAAATTCAAACTTGCAGATTGAGCACTTCCTTCTTGGCAAAAGTTAGAGGGAAATGTGCCTGTGAAGTTTGAATTTGTTGAAAAACAAGACCAATCATCATATGAAATAGGAATCAAAATGGCTGCCTGCAACAATGAATTGTCCATACTTTCTTTATATAGTGCTTTAGGGAAAACTATAAAACAATATACAGGGTAGGCCATTAGTCCCTTACCACCCCTTGTACAATTCGTGTTTATGGAAATTGACGAACATCCACCATGTGGGGACATATTAGGCCTAGGGGGAAGTCATACAGTGCAGGTGACCGGGACGGCTGCCATCTTGAAAGACGCCATCTTGGATGCAACTTCTCATATAAATGGGAAGGGGGATCATGGGGCACATGATTTCGGGCTAGAAATTCCCAAGGAAAACAATGGTGCAGTCCGTTTGTTCATATCTTAATTCGTTCAACAGTTACAGGCATTCCAAACGGCGATTCTCACTGTTACATATGGTGCTCCTCCTGTGCTACGGTTGTGTTTCATTTGTTTCAGTCGTGAGTCTTCCACACCTGGGTTTGTCTGCTACAGACCCGGTATTCATGATTTTTGAAGAGCCGGGCAACACTAACATGGGACACAAGTTGTCGATCAGAGTACCGCTCATTGAATTCCGATGCTACAGCCATTGCACTCCTCCCTCCCCATGCCCTTATCAACCCTGTCCTCTCCTCTTGTGTTTAGTGGCATGTTTTAGCACCTTCAACAAAGAGTAAATAACAGTGAGCATCCTCATTTGGAATGCTTGTAACTGTTGAACGAATTAAGATATGAACAAACGGACTGCACCAATGTTTCCTTGAGAATTTCTAGCCCGAAATCATGTGCCCCATGACCCCCTTCCCATTTAAAACCCTACGGTGCATTCCAGATGGCGGCTTTCAAGATGGCCGCCGTCCCGGTCACCTACATCATATGACTTCCCCCTAGGTCTAATATTTCCTCACATGGTGGTTGTCTGTCAATGTCCACAAACAGGAATTGTGCAAGAGGCGGGGGGGGGGGGTAAGGTACTTATGGCCCAACCTGTAGCACTATAAAGACTGGAGAATAGCATCGCCATCTGTTGAACTTTGTAACTATTTTGAAACTTTGTGCGATTAAATTCCCTGGTATCATAAGCAGAACGCAGCAAACCGTACATTTCTACCGTCTTCCGTTTTTCGTTAACTGGTTTTTCAAATCGTCGCTCATTTTTGGGACACCCGGTAAAAGATGCAAAGAAAAGATTTTTATAAGAAGAAAATACAGTTTAGATTTCTTATAAATAAAATGTTTCTTAAAAGTAAAATTGCCCTGCCCCCAATTAATAAAGACTGCAATTAATAAATGTTCTCATTATTTTTACAAGTGGAAGCAAAAAAAGATATATGCTGTTATCATTCTTTCAATCTCAATAAATTCGCGTCATATTTTCTTAACCTAATAGGATTTCTGGTCCGATGGAGTGACTTTATAGCAATTGATTACATGAACGTTATACACAAAGATTAATGTGCGCGGATGAAAATTAGCACAAACTTTACATGCGAAATTTGTTTAACTGGTGACTGGTTATTTTTTAACAATACCAGTGTGTGTGTCTTCACTTTGCGTAGATTTTTTCTTAATTTTTGTTATCAAGAGACAAGCTCCTGTCGCCTTGTTTACATCAATTTATCCACTGTTCACACTTGACAGTTTCATCAGACAAGAGTAAGAACACTACCAATTTTAAGTCGATCCATTTGGTAACTGACAAGGGAATGAACCTTTTTATAGGTTGAAAACTCCCTCACATTTCATCGTGGCTGAAAAAAGAAACTACAATCACGTGTTGTTTTATTTTAATAACGCCAGAATGCGTTGTGGTCATTTCCTTTAAGAGCCATGACACGATTTATAGAGTTCTTCAAGTTCTATGTAATTATTATTTTTATATTAGGGATCATCAGGGATCAACGATGTTAAAAGTACTACTATGATCAATAAGTTCGGAGACTGTGCTGATATCTCCAATCAGGCTTGGAGGGGAGGGGAATTATTTGACCGTGGCACAGAGGCACATATGGTAAGGAGGAAGCAGCTCCGTACTGCTGGGTTTTTCCAATCAATGCGTGTCAGTGAACCGTAGTCGTTCACGTTGGACGGAAGCAGACATAACGTTAGAAGAACAACGTGTGAATATCGAATTCTGTCGAATATAGTGTTGGGGGGAAATCACCGACAGAAACATTGCATACGGATCCTGGCTTGCCTCCGTGATGTTGTCTGCTAGAAATGCCCAGAGCTCTGGAAAAACAATGATTGCGTACTGCAACATGATAATGCCCCTGCACATCGGACTTTCATTCCCCCCGCACTGGCCAAAATGGAAACGTCAACCCTTCCACATCCTCCCTACTCAACCGATTTTGCCCCATGCGACTTTAATCTGTTCTCCCGTCTGAAAAATGAGCTCAAAGGACGCCGTTTCAAGAGTGAATCTGAGGTTCAGGAAACAGCGACGGTCACCCTGAAGACCATCTCCTCTAAAGGCGTCCAGGAATGTTTTCAGCAACTGTACTCGCGTTGGCATAAATGCATAGTTGCAGAAGGGGAGTACTTTGAAGGTGGTTGTGTATAACACATAATAACAATACAGGGTGTTTCATAATTGGTGTCCCGTCTTTAGGTCCAAATAACGGCTCAAAGGGAACAGGTGGGGGGAAAATGAATATTGATTATTTGGTTTAATGTCCCCTAATTCAGAATAAAAACATTTTGCGTCCCTGGGGGTGAAGGGGTAAATTGTGAAAATTGTAATTTTGTAGGGGTAGGAGTTAGACCCCATGTGTTATTTAGGAAGTTAGGATGGATGTTTCTCTCACGGATATGGCAAATATCAGGAAGTAGTAGTAAGTGCTTTCTCGTTTATGTTAATGATTAAGATGGTTTATTGCACCCGGGAGTTGGAATTATTGCATTGCATTTTGGATTTGGATGCAAGCATTTATTTTGTCTTAAGAAGCCAGCTGGGGTGCCAGAAGAAAATAAAATCTCTTGCCCTGCCCCCTTTTTTCGAGTGGGTAAAGTGAAAGATGTGGACAAAAACCATACTTATTAGAAAACAGTAGGGCCTACATTTGGAAAATTAATGAGAATGAATGAGACCATTAGCTTTTCAGGGTAACGACTCATTCATTCTCATTCATTTTCAAATGTACTGTTTTCTAATAAGTAATAAAGTTCTAATAAGTTTCTAATTAGTTTTTCTGTTTTTGTCTACATTAGCTAGCCATACCTTTCACTTTATCCACTCGATAAAGGGCAGGGGATGAAATTTTTTCACCGGGTTTTTTGCTAAACCCACATTTTACATGATGTTCTACAATTTTCTAAATAACACATGGGGTCTAACCCCTACCCCTTCACCCCCAGGGACGCGAAATGTTTTTATTCTGAATCAGGGGATATTAAAACCAAATAATCCATATTTATTTTCCCCCAATCTGTTCCCCCTGAGTCGTTATTTGGACCTAAAGACGGGACACCAATTATGAAACGCCCTCGTATCCGTCAGGAAGGCCAGTCTCTGAACTTATTGATCGTATTAGTTAGTATGTATACCTTTCATATAAAGTCTATTCAGACTTGGATTTGTTCAAGTTGCTAATGAAGGAGTTAAAAGATTCTAAAATGATTAAAACTTTAGAAATTGCATCATTTACAAAGCTACCTAAAACCAACGATATGAAACGAGTAGATCGCTTATGTGGCCGCCATCTTTGGGGCAATTTGTAGGCGGCGGAAAGTGGAACTAATCTCTATTGTTAGTGTAGGGACCATTACTGTGGTTGGCAGAACAACATCGCCAGCCAAAGCGCCATTACTATATATCCGCTTTGTTGCCAACTGAGAAAGCACCCCCCCCCCCACCAACTTCGTGCTTGTAGTCTAAAATTTCTTAAGCGACCTCTCCCAAATTTAGATGCTTTTTAATAAATGCGGTATATACGAGGAGAGTTCAATAAGTAATGCAACACATTTTTTTTCTCGGCCAATTTTGGTTGAAAAAACTGGACATTTCTTGTGGAACATTTTCAAACATTTCCGCTTCGTCTCGTAAAGTTTCATTGACGTCCGATATGTGACAGCGCTATAGTGAGCTGTTAAAGTGGCGTCTACAATGGAGGTGCGTTCCAAACAACGGGCAGTGATCGAGTTTCTTTTGGTGGAAAACCAGGGCATCTCAGATATTCATAGGCGCTTGCAGAATGTCTACGGTGATCTGGCAGTGGACAAAAGCACGGTGTGTCGTTGGGCAAAGGGTGTGTCATGATCGCCGCAAGGTCAAGCAAAACTGTCTGATCTCCCGCGAGCTGGCCGGCCGTGCACAGCTCTGACTCCTGCAATGTCGGAACATGCGAACACTCTCATTCGAGCAGATCGACGGATTTTCATCTGTTTGGCCCAGTGAAGAACGCAATCCGTGGGACGCACTACGCGGATGATGAAGCAGTTATTGATGCAGCACGACGTTGGCTCCGACATCAACCAGTGGAATGGTACCGTGCAGTTGTATAGGCCCTCACTTCAAGCTGGTGTAAAGTCGTAGCATTGAATAGAGATTACGTTGAAAAATAGTGTTGTGTAGCTAAAAGATTGGGGAATAATATGGTGTATTTGAATGCTGAATAAAACAGCCCCCCTTTTCAAAAAAAAAATATGTTGCATTACTTATTGAACTCCCCTCGTAATTTCATAAATACCTCTAAACAATCATTCTAGTATCACTGAAACGACGGTAACATGGTTGAATATCGACATCTTTTATGTATCAACCAACCACGATATAAAAGACGAGCAGGATTTTTACATGAGAAAAACATTCTAAGACGCAGAAAGATAAAAACACACCTGTGAAAGGTCAGTGGTGAACCTTTAATATATCTATTACTACAATTTAAAGCTAGACAAGAAATCGGCATTGAGTTTTACTGTGTTTGTCTACGCAAACTTCAAACGTAAACATACGATGAAGGCCATTTTTTGCCAACCAAAGCAATGGCCGACAGGCTTTCAAATGGGGACGCGTTGGTGGTGCTGAAAGCAGCTCATGAGCGATCTACTCATTTCATATCGTTGCCTAAAACCAATATCAGCAGATTATTCCAGAAGTAATATCATCCCATACAGGAAGTTGAGATTAGATTACTTGTATAAATTATCTGAACCAAGATGGCATGTTATTTTTTTACCGCAACCCATCCCGCTCTGGGTGAAGCATAATCCGACTGACGTACACGAAATAGAAACAAGAGGACACTAAAGAGGATTGATCCATTGTGTCGAGAGCCAATGATGAACACTCAAAAAAGGAGATAGAATGTTGTAACAGACAGTTCTCAGAGGAATGTAGTGCATCTTTAAAGAAGAGAGGGGGTGAGTGTCACTGACAAATAGATCCAACTATCGGCATCGTGCACTAATCCTCAGAGAGAATTAAAAACTCTAGGAAGGGATGAATGATATGTGCCACCAGACTAAAAAAAGTTTGAGTCTAGGCCATGGATAGAAATACATGATGGAAATTATCATCATTATTGTTTAGTTCTAGAAATTAAATAAAAATATTAATAATATAGCATTGAGGCAAACAGACCCGCGCATCTTGGGTCCCATCCCAAAGAGCAACGAGAAGAGCCATTCAGATGGCCCATAGTGGTCCACAATCCCGAAAAGTTAACCAAAATTCAAAAAATTAATTTCGAAATTTCTAAAATATTATTAGTGTTTCGGAAAGAGAACTAAATTCCTCATCGAGTGTTGGCAATCTCAGATTTATATTTTTTTATACTTCAATTTCCAGTTCAGTTCAATGTTGACCTTCATACGAAGCCATCGTAACAATTCAAAGTAACGGAGATTTTATAGGTATAGTTTTGTGGGTATACTCTACAAACGAAGTTTGCAAATCAAATTTTGCACAGTGGATTCTCTTCCTGAAGTATGTGCAATAGAAAAAATATACTAACAATATATTTTTTTTAATTTTTAAAATGTGATATTAATTTTAATTTTTTTTTAATTTTAATTTTAATATTAAAATTTTAATAAAATTTAATAAATTTAAAATTTAATAAATTTAATTTTATTAATAAAAATTTTTTAAATTTTAATATTTTTTTAAATTTTTTTAAATTTTTAAAATGTGTATTTCGAAAGAATTAAATTTTCAAGTAGCCAAATAGTTATGCATTCCAGCTTATTCCAAGTTTTAATTAATACCATGTCTTAGGCAAGGCGCGCACTGAGGTGGTGTGGGAATGACGTGGGAGTGGCGTGGCAGTGCCGTGGTTAAGAAGTGGTGCGTGGCAGTGTCGTGGTTAAGAAGTGGTGCGTGGCAGTGTCGTGGTTAAGAAGTGGTGCGTGGCGTGGGAGTGGCATGGTGGCGAAATGGTGTCGAAGTGGTTTAACGCGCACTGAAGTGGCAAGTGCCACCGACTTGCCACTTGGTATGTCGTCCTCAGAAGATGAAGATGCTTTGTTATTTGTGCAACTTCTCTATCTTAATAATACGCAAAATCAACGCAGGAAAAAGCGCCCGTGGATTCACCCTCTTTGGCAAAAGAACAAAAAATATGGAACATATATAGACATGATTTAAATTTTGACAACGAAAAATTCAAACTTTTTTATCGAATGAAGAAAGTAACAGTTTGCAAATACATGTAAATACTTTAGAAATACTATGTCTGTGCTTCAAAAGAAAGACAAATTTCTCATAACAACACAGCTCTTTCGCATTCTGCCTACTCGAATGTGTACTAGCAAGTGGCAGCGAAGTGGCATGCCACTCGAAAATTAAACATGTCAGAGGCGAGTGGCACCAGACTGGCGCCACGCCACTCCACCTTGATGTGCGCGCTCGCATTTGTTTACATAGGTTTAAAAATTCCACTTGCCACTCCACTCCCACTCCACTTGCTTACCACCTCAGTGCGGGCCTGGCCTTAGATTACACTTTTCTCTTTCGAATCGTTAAAACTTTTGCTGCCTTTATCTGCCTTTCTGGCTTTGCGATAAATTTTTGTTGCACTCCGCGCTATTTATTTTAGCATCGTTCTCTTGTGAAGCACATAAACAGAGCGAATAGTGGTATGCAGATAGATATTCTGTACGAAAAACTCTTACTATGAATCGGGCCATATTAATATTATTCGTAACACAGTTGTGAATGTTACATACAGTGGTGGTCACCGAAATAAGACACTTAGAAAAATTACATTATTATCAACATAATATTTAATACAAGAGTACTTCTTTTGGAATAATGAATATAAACCTCAATGAAGTGTTAAGCAACAATGAGTTATGAAATGCTTCATGTAATAGTATTGTTGTGATTTCGTTTTTAGCACAGACCCAGAAATAAGACACTTCAGCAAATAAGACAAATAATAAACATCGAATCAAATTTTAATATTTGGTTGGATACCCTTTATTTCTGATTACTTCTTGTAATCTCTTATTCATATTTTCAATTAGACGGTGGCATTGTTCCACTGGAACATTCTGTTGCCCACAATTGAGTTAGATTTGAAGGTTTTCTTCACTAATTTTCGTTTTCACATGTTCCCATAGGTCCTCTATTGGATTGAGGTCCGGGCTCTGTGGGGGCCAATCCAAAACTTTGATTCTATTTTCTTCCAGCCATTTTGCTCCGGATCGTTGTCATGCATCAGTGTCCATGTAACGGGCAAATTGTCATCTGCTATTACATTTTTTAAAATATTTTTGTAAGAATGTTGATCCATTATTCTGTTTATTTTATGCAGTAGGCCTGTACCATGCCAGAATATTGCTCCCCAGACCATGATTTTATCTCCACCATGCTTTAGTATTTTCACTATGTATCGTGAATCATTTGAACAATTTTGTGGACGGCCTACATACACTTTTCCATCCAATCCAAACAAATTAAACTTTTTCAATTGAAAAATGGAAGGAAAAATTCTGCGACCCGGATTCGAACCAGGAACCTCGACTATCATGGCCGATGCCTCTACCAATTGGGCTATCGCAGACACCACGGACAGCCAAGCTGTATCAAAGACAACCAAGTTGTCACGGTTGAAAGCCCAATGGGAGACGGGAATCTGGCCCGCAGATCGAGAATTTCTCCACTCCAAACCATCAGAAAGAGAGAATCCGGGTCGCAGAATTTTTCCTTCCTTTTTTCAATTGAAAAATCACTACCTATGCGTGGAGACGTATCTCCAGTTAATAATTATTATTATTCACTTATGAGTTCATCAACTTTCTGATGGTTTGGAGTGGAGAAATTCTCGATCTGCGGGCCAGCTTCCCGTCTTATATTGGGCTTTCAACCGTGACAACTTGGTTGTCTTTAAGACACCTTGAGACAGCTTGTTGTCCGTGGTGTCTGCGATAGCCCAATTGGTAGAGGCATCGGCCATGATAGTCGAGGTTCCTGGTTCGAATCCGGATCGCAGAATTTTTCCTTCCATTTTTCAATTGAAAAAATCATTACCTATGCTTGGAGACGTATCTCCAGTTAATAATTATTATTATTCAAATTAAACTTTGATTCATCAGTACACAAAATTTTTTCCAAAATTCCACCGGCTTATTTAAGTGTCTCTTAACTAACTCCAAACGCTTCTTTCGATCGAGGGGTGAGACAAATGGCTTCTTCTTGGTAATACAGCAACGTAAAGAAAATTTATTCAATCGTCGTCTGATGGTTTTTGAAGAGACATTTACATTATAATCAGTTGCCAATGTGAGCTGAAGTTGCTTGGACGTCTTAAATGGGTTGATTTTACTCATCCTGGCAATAATTCGGTCTTTTTTAACAGTAGTTTACGTGATGGAGGTTTTCTGATTTTATTTTCAACTGATTTTTCTCTTTGAACATGATTAATGGCCTTATAAACCATGCAACTGGAGCATTTGTGCAATTTTGGAAATGATGTAATTTTTACTTTTCAGTGTCAATATCAGTTGCCTTTGTTCAGGGCCACAGTGTTTATTTTTTGCCCATGATTTGAAACTAAAAAACATTGCAATAATATTAGGAATCAAATAAATGCATAGTAATAAACTAAATAGACGAAAATATTGATTACCTACACGTAAAATGCAAAATGATGGTACTGTCTTATTTCCTTGTCCAGGGTACTTATCACTTCACTTCAATTTCACAATAACTTTAGAATGTCCTAATATCGTGGCATTCATCCATATATAAAATCAGATTACTCTAAAATAGCTTAAAATTTATTTTTATGTAAATCATGTGTTAACTTCAAAGTTTATTCCAAGTTAAGATAGGGAGGTGAGTGTCTTATTTCTGTGTCTGCCGCTGTATACAGGGTGTTTCTAAATGATCTCCCCTTTTATACATGTTTATTACTCAAAAACTATTACAGATTTTAACGTGATTTTTTTTTTATTCACAAAGAAAAGTCAAAAAGTTTCTTAGCATGCCTTAAAGAATTTCAGTGTGCCCCCCATTTATGTGGCGTGAAGGACGTCAAAGCGAAACTCTATTTCCTCCCTGTATTTCATATATGTTTATTTGTATGTTTGTCTGTTTGTGTGTCCTTAATAATCTCTTAAAAGATTTCGTTAAACATTACTTGCGAAAGTGCTCATGAGAAAATGTCATGAATGATGTTTTTCAATCGGCTGATGGTCACTTCTGATCCATATATTTCTACCATAACACTGCCACAAAAGCCATTAAAATCATTACCAGAAGCAATTGAATTACTAGAATCTCCAACAATTCATAGTGCAATTACAGATGAGAATTTTGAGGAACCGACTTTAGCGATTTTGATTTTGATAGTGAGTCTTCAAGAAACGACATTGACTTTGACATTTTGAAATATTTTACTAGTATGATGATATTGATTTCAATTTTTGCCTTTATAATAAAGATTTTTTTTAAATGTACGAAATATATATATAAAATTTTATTTTTTCCCTTTACAGCAACATGAAAGATCATACTCCTAATATATCATTTTTTGCCAAATTTAGACACTTTTTGGTGTTCAAGTTTGCTATTTTGGTTCTGTTATGTTATCAGCGACCTCTAAAACCCCAGTACACCAATTTTCGTGTAAATCAAATAATTTTTGACATTTTGGCCAGCTTTTCGGGATTTTGAACCACTGTGCGGCCCTTAGAGCCGGTCAAATTTCGCCAGAAAGACAGCACTGAAAGGCCACCGATGATAGAATCCTCTATGGGTAAAAGTCTGACTTCCTAATTCTTGCTATTATCCATTATTAATTAATACTTCCATTATGTATAATTAATTAATGTAAATCAATAATTAATTTAGAAACAAAGTTGAATCTCATTAACCATATATAGCTAGCGTTCTTCTATTCGACAAACTTCAGACATAAATATTGCTGTAACTATTGAGGAACTTTAGCTATGCAGGGTTAAGTTAGTATCAAAAGAAAGGACGTAACTTTTGGGCTTTAGCCAGCACGTAGAGATTTCCCCAAAGTTAGCTTCGAGCAACGCGATCGTCTATTTCTTTTGGCAGGAGATAATGTCGTCAGCTTTGCCAAGATCGTTCATAGATGCACAACATATGCCAATCACCTCTCAGGTTTCGCTAAAAACATGTGACTTGTGGGAGACACATCGAACATTTGTAATATTTAGAAATTTAAAAAAGGTTTCCTTTTTTCATCACTTTTTTATAATAAAGGCATATAACAAACTGAAAGATATGAATGTTCTATTTGGATTACCTGTAGGCCACATCCACAATTAACACATCTTTATTTTGAAATATGTATCCGCTATTTCTATTTTCTCCTTGTGGATTAGAGGTTTCACTTTATAGTTAGCTCCATTCCACAGTAATTCTTTATAGTTTTAAAATCTTGCTGAACTTTTGAGACTCTTCTGGGGCGAAGACAGTGATATAGGAATCTGGTATGAAATCGTAAAATGATTTTTATGTGCTCTTTATACTTTTAAATTGTAATTTGTGATTTGTAATAGCTTTCGAAACGCGTCAGACCGTTCATAAAACGTTAATCTACTCAATTTATTTTAGATGTTTTACTATTAACAGTGTACACTTACCTTGACATACCTCTTCCATATTTCTCATTCAAATGGGCAAAATACAATCAGCGTTCATCGCTCACTCGTTCTATATGCTCATATCATCTCAATACAGACTTAAACTGATAATAATGATTTTTGATACTCTGGCTCTCTACACGTACCTTAGAAACTGGTAGCACAAGCTAGACAGACAACCGAGGACGGCAAAATTGCCTCGATCATCCATATCGAGTTAAGAAGCCGACTGCGAATACAACCATACATCACATCACAGGCATCAACGAAATCCATCTGAATCCTTCTCGAAACAATAAGGCTGAATCCTTTGCCATCTTTTAAAATCGGAAAGGTCGGACATAATATACAATCTTGCAACTGCGCGATATCCACAGATACTACTAAGGGTTGAACCAAAGATTTAAATAGTTTGGGTTGAACAGGGTAAACAAACCACTTGAAACTAAAAGTTGCTAGCGATACGATGCAGTGCGGTGCGTGCCATTTTGAAGGGGGAGGGGGGACGCTATTGACATCAGACATGACTAACATGACAGGGTTTTTCCATTTTTTTTTTGTTCAACCTTCGCTTCATAAGTTTAAAATTAACGTTAATTAATTCTATATTTATAATTGTAATCTGCTATAGAAGTAGAAATTTTATCATTCATTCAATTTTGAGAACTACTTTGACTAGAAATCAAAACACACATTCTAAGGATATTAATTCAGATAATTACTCGAGATAATGATTAATCACTCCAAGAGACTGATAGATAGACATCATTAACCCAGCTACAGATATAGAAAGCCATATAAATTTCCAGAAAATGCCGATTTTTTGATTAATTAAACCCACAGCCGGAATTGAAGTATTTTGTGCAAAGTTCACGAATATCGCTTTAAAACCAAAATCTTCTTTGCAGGTCACCTGAAATGAAATAGAAAATGTATCTATCCTTAATATGTTTATACAATTTGAATATGAAATGATAGTGAATGATAATTTTTTTCTAATGTAACAACAGTGAAAACTCAAAAACATAAAAATAAGAAAAACGATATTAAAATTATTGATGAAAATAGGAAAGAAAATTCCACAACCTGGGTTCGAACCAGGAACCTTCTGCTCACTGTGCAGACGCTCCAACCAATCCAGGTTCGAGTCTAATTCAGGTACCCTGTTTAGGTTTTTCCAATCAGCCCTAAAGACATGTAGTGGCGCAATTGGTTCGCGCGTCTGCACGGTGAGCAGAAGGTTCCTGGTTCGAATCCAGACTGGAATTTTCTTTCCTATTTTCATCAATAATTTAAACATCTGAGGTTTGGCGTGGAAAAAACCCTCTTTAGATCATTCAATTATTATTCTTCAACGGATATTAAAATGTTGATAAAAACGAATAATGTGTTTGAATTTTTTTAACTATATATAAAATGTAATTTAGAAGGGCGAACTTTAGTAACTTTCTCTTATTCTCTATTTTCATCTCCGTGGAACTATTAATATTGGAATGCATCTAGAAAGTTATTGCATTTAGGAATTCTCTCACGGAAGAGATTAAAGGGATGTTTTCCTGGACATTTATTTCGTATTGCAAATAATTGAAGTATTCATGTGTAATTTCCTGTTTGTGAATTACAATTGCAGTACTGTTACGGACCAGTATCATTCCAGAATTGCAAGTGCGACAAGCACTGCAAACAGTAACCTTTATGCAAGATAGAGCACCACCGCATATTGCTGCGCCTGCGCAACGACTGCTCTGCTCAATATGTGGGGATAATCGTGTCCGTAGTCGATCCTTTCCGCATGCATGGCCACTCAGATGGCCCGATCTGATGCCTTGTGACTTTTGGCTGTAGGTATACCTGAAGTCAAAAGTGCACAACGACCAACGCACATCATCGGCAAGTTGAAAGATTCCATCCGATAACTTGTGTCTGCCATACAGAAAGAAATGTTGCAGTGAACAGTGTAGTGCCTTTTCTGACGGTTATGTTGCTGAATGACGAATGGCACATTGAACATTTGTAAGCCGATACTTATCCGGCATCTTACAGTCTTAAATTGTGCATAAACCGATGTCTTTAACCTGACAACGCCATCTCTTGGCCGAAGAGTGAACAATTCTGACTTTTTTCTGGAAAAAAAAATCCGACTTCATTTCAATCGTTTCTGTGCAAACAGTCTTTTTGTCTGCATTCGCCTGCGAATTTTTGAGTTTTAATGTTTTTTTCCCTGCCTTTTGGATCACCCTGTATTTTCCAGGATAAAATGCGCCTCGTTAATGCACAGAAAATCCCTGATCATATCTTGTCCATTTCCATTTGACCCAAAACCGAAGAGCAAAATCACGACGTTGTTACAGATCATGAATTTCAGTTGTTAAATAGTGTGAATCCTCTAGGGATACCAGTGTAAAATGGATCGCAGAACTGTCTCGAACTTTATTCGAACTGTTAACCATGGATAGACAATTTATATGACGCCGTTCGAACTCTGCTTAAAAAACCTGGGGTACATGCTACGTGGTCAGCCACAGCAACTCGTCAAATTCCATTGGGTTGGATTGCCTCTTCTTTCAAATTGCCTGTGTCATCATCTTCTTTAACCCATTTATTGATACGAGTCTTCTTATCATTCCTATCAATGAGCATGTGACTAATGGCAGACAGTCTCTCGTTTCAACAGCGATATTGTTCCTCTCGATATAGTTTGTGTTAAATTTTGTGATCAACATTGTTTGCAGCCTGATGGAAAGTCATTTTAAGATAATATTCTTAAAGTTAGTCGTAATTTTTTGTTACTCCTTACCTTTGGATTGAAATGACGTCTAAATTTATTGAGAGGACGTCTTCTTCTGTGCACTTTGTATACGTGTGGATATATTGCTGCCAGATGTGCCGGGCGTTTTTGATAGTTACAGTTTGAAGTTCGAGATGAAAACGTTTTTTCGTTCATTTGGTATTTAAATTACTCGCTCATCATTTGACAAGGTGATTAAGGTATCTCGCAAAAGATAATAAAATAATCTAGAAAAAAAAATTATCTCAGTGAAAATGATCTTCACAATTTGTGCCTAAAATTTCATAATTTTGCACAGACGGAAAAATAAATGTAACCCACCAAAAATACATCTTAATTCTGAAAATTTCAACATCTTGAAGAACAATTTAAATTAGCTGTCAACTTATATAAAGGTGGGAGAATCAAATTTATTGCAACTAAGAACATAATACAAATGCAGTACAGTAACAACACGATTGAGTATCGGGTATAAATTGAAAACAGCAATGTTTAAATCAGTTAATTGCTTGATCTCACGCAATACTATGTTCCTAGCGGCCGATGAAGAAGATCACGCTATGTACAGCGAATAGATATTTGAGCGAAGCATTACGATTAGGTTGAAGAAGCTGACAATACTAAATTGCCATTCGTTAGAATTGATCTACCGTTAAAGTGTACATTAATGGAAGGAAGAAAGACGGGTGCATCAGGGAACTATCCCCTAAAACTGCACGACCGCAAAGGAGTGCCAACATGTTTACCGCATTGCTCTACCCATTTTCATGTCTTCTTTTCACCCGACACTAAAGATGTCATGATGATTGATATTAATTCGACGTTCAATCATGTCTCACAGATTCACATCTGGTATGAGGATTGTGCGGCCAAGAAATCGCCGGAAACCTTTCAAAGATTACCTGCTGAAGTTCTCTGTGTTTCTGCTGAAATCTGGCTGAAAATTATCATTTGGTACGTCCTCATGTATATTTTTTGAAATGATTGAAAAACCAGGAAGAAAAAAGACGTGCACATAGCCGTTTTTACATAAACCAATCTTGATGTTTATAAAATAATAGGTATCTTTAAACAAAAAAGGCTTTTAAATCAGAAAGAACCGCGGACCTATTGAGACAATCAAAATATTGTCAGAAACTGTGGTTGCGAACAATCAGAGACAATAGGAAACCGAATAAGTAAGCAAATAGCCGCCACCGTACGTATCGCTCTCGCCTTCCTATCGACGTTCAGCATCGTGCCAGCCACCTCTCGAGATGCACGTGGAGGATGCAGTTGCAGCAGTTATACAGGGCGATTTACATCGAATGTAAAATACTTAAAGGGGGTATTATAGAGGTTA
>JAHWFO010003124.1:9157860-9172140 GCA_023313115.1 Rhysida immarginata
TAACCTCTATAATACCCCCTTTAAGTATTTTACATTCGATGTAAATCACCCTGTATTATTAAAATAACAGAAAACGGGAAAAAAAAAAGAAATATGAGGTTGTGACGTTATCATGTGTTGTGTTGAAAAACCATTTCGGGAGTAACTGGTCATTTGAATAACAGCATATGTTATTCAATTTATCAAGGGGAATATGAAAATATAGGAGCTTTTATAATGAGGATCTATAGTGTTGATAGAATTAGTAATTCTAATATTGGATATAAATCGAAGATATAAAATTGTGAAACAGCAGGAGGGGAAGTGCTGTGACAGGATGAGGCTGTCTTTTTGGGTTGTATTTAAATACAGTTGAAATTAGTTTTTGTATTCTTAGGTGAATTGAAGTATTGAATTAATTGACGGGTAATTTATGTTATGGATTTTAATGAAGAGTTGGAAATGATAATGCTTTCTTCATTTAATCTCATCGGATTCTAATAAAACGAGAAAGGGAAGGGAGACCGGAAATGCTCTCAGAATAGTATGAGTCTACCGAGACAGTTGCCAGGGGGAGGCTGAGGGCTCTCCGCTCTGGATGATGGAGGGGGGAGGGTCAGTCGAGATGCGTGAGGCCGCCGCGAAACTCCCGCAGCAAGTCGAAGCGATCTGGTGGCCTCTCCTTCCGAAATCAGGGCTCGTGCAGGCTCATCAAGGATATGTTAATAGAGGGACAGTAAAATAGCCCAAATGAGTTCTGCCAAGGCGATTGCAGGAGGGAGGCTGAGGCGGGGCCATCGTGATCTTTTTTTTTTTCTTTACCGGGCCCGATTCCAGTAAAGGATCTAACCCGTGACGTCACACACGAGATCTGATTAGCGCACAGAGCAGATATAACAAGCGTGTTATTAAGTCCAATTTTAGCTTTATAATTAAACAATTTTTGACGTAATGCCTGAAAAATATCTTATAATATATGAATTAATTCTTTGACGTTGGAATATATCAAAGAATTATGAAAAAAAAAATATTTTTTTAAAATCACAGTGTTTATTTACATATGAAAAAAATTATATCAGTGATTCTAAAAATTAGCCGACTACACAGTATAGAAAAAAAATGTATCTCCCATAATACTTTATTTAGGAACACTTTGTAGATAAATAGTGTCTTAAATTCTTATGTCAATATTTTTCCAGATTTAAAAGTGGAGGGAAAAAAAGAAGAATGTTGACAGAATGCATAAATACATTTTATTTAGAAAAAAAAAATCTGCATAAAACAGTTTAATATTTTTTTACTTAAAATGTAGACTAATAAATATGTTTAACATATTTACTTTTCAATTTTAAAAGTTGGGAGAAGTATTTATTCAATAATAATTTTTTTTCCTCCAGTAACATCAAATTTAATTTTAAAATTTGAAATAAATAACATAAAAAAAATAACATAACAAAATAATCAAGTTAAAAATGTTTTAAATTTATTATTGTTTATGTTATTTTTAGTATTGGGATTATTTCAAATTTTAAAATTAAATTTAATATTACTGGAGAAAAAATTTTTTATTATTGAATAAATACTTCTCCCAAAGTTTAAACTTGAATTGTAAATATATTAAACATTTTTATTAGTCTACATTTTAAGTAAAAAAAAAATTATGTTTCAAGCATAATTTTTTTCCAAATAAAATGTATTTGCATTCTGTAAACATTCTCCTTTTTTTTCCTTCACTTTTAAGTGTGGAAAAATATTGACATTAAAATTTAAGACACCATTTATTTACAAAGTATTCCTAAATAAAGTATTATGTGAGATACAATTTTTTTTTCTAATTTTTAGAATTACTGATATAATTCTTATCATATGTAAATAAACACTGTGATTTAAAAAAATATATATTTTTACATAATTTTCTGATATATTCCGACGTCAAAGAATTAATTCATATATTGTAAGATATTTTTCAGGCATTACGTCAAAAAATGTTGAATTATAAAGCTAAAATTGGACATAATAACGCGCTTGTCATATCTGTTTTGTGCACTAATCAGATCTCGTGTGTGACGTCATTAACTCTTGTATCGGGCCCGGTAAAGTAAAAAAAAGATCACGATGGCCCCGGCTGAGGGCGCTCCTCTCTTGGATGTGGAATTTGGAGGGGGAACTAGTTGAGACACTCACGGCTGCTGTGAAACTATCATGGCCAGTCAAACAGGTCTGTTAGTTTCTCCTTCCAAATTAAGCTGTGTGCAGGCTCATCATAAGATGCTAATAGATGGATATTAGTATCGAATTTGGAATGGGGGGAGGGTGTCAGGTGTCGCTGTTGACCTGGCCAACATAGGCCAGGTAGAGCACGGCACTCTGAGCACCCCACTCAACTCACTACGGAGAAATAAGCAACATCTACATACAGTGGAGTCATCATTGGAGATCGGAACCTCAACATTCTTCAGGGCTTTGTGAGCTAAAGAGAAAAAGCCATTGCAAGGGATCATCGTGGTCAAGTGACTATCATTGTGGAAAGAAGACAACGGCGCATTTTGAATCTTCGTCGATCTTAGTGGGACAGTCTGAGCCATCCAGTGGACTCAGTTACTAATTGATCCAGATCATTTTAAAGTGTTTTGTGCTTCATGGTGATGTGTAATTTGTGAAATATAATGGCCTGTTGATATAAAAAGTGTTATGTGCCCAAAAGTGGAATATGTGTGACTACAGATTTGCAGACGCTTTGATACTACATAACTGAAGTAAAGTGAAACGCATTGATGAATAAGTGATTAATAAGATTCATAAGTAATCATGATATGTGTGTGATCAAAGATAATTTCAGTGAGCTTTATTAAAATGAGCCTTAAAGGGTTCGTTTATTCTCAGATTATTGAAAGAGCCAGAGCTAGTGTTGATATATATTTTCTCATTTATTGAATATTGCATGTTATCTTAGATTTAATTATTGGGGAATTTAGAATTAACTTCCTTCTTTTCATGTTACGATCTGTTCTTTCTTTCCATAGGTTAAGTGCTGAATTTTATGTGTTTCTTTTTGGTGTTTATTTATCTTTGAATAAAAATATGTTTACTTGATTCTCAAATTCGCCTAACTTATTTGAATAGATAAGACACAACCTGCCCTCTTTTTTAAAGAACCAAACCTTTGTGCTTAATGAGGTCAAAAGGTTACATTGGCACCCAACGTGTAAGGCTGTGCAATCAGCAACCCCCTTTACAAGAACGTGGAAATAAAAGGCATGTTCCAAAATTTTCCGAGGTCTTGCGAAAACGGGACAATAAATTAAAATGAAGTGAGACAAGTGGGATAATGACAAAGTCCAAGAAAAAGCGAGGCCTCATACAAAATGCTATTTCGGAGCCTGGTGCATAATGCTAAATGCTCTTGCAGATCTATTTTCATAAATATTTCTAACGTGGAAAATCAAGGCGTGTGAAGCGCGGGACCTTGTGAAGTCACGCCATTAGCATCTCCTCGGGCAGACCATGATAGTTTATTTCAATGATATAAGCAAAAAACACGATCGAGAAAGGGTGGTTGCTCGCACAGTGCGTAGACGTCAATAGAAACAAGCCACCCCAGCGGTTGCGCAACTTTCCAGTCGCCGAATGCGTTGCTTTTGATTTTCTGGCCTATGGCAACTGACGGGTTGCTGCAACCAAGTGCGTAAACGATAAGGCCTCTTACGCACTAGCTACTAGTTGGTGGCAACTGTGGTTACGAACAACCAGAAAGATCAGGAAACCAAAGACGGTTAAACAAACCTTTCTCGCCTTCGTTCGGCACCGGCCGACTACCTCTCAAGATGGACGAAGGATGTATTCGCAGTATCGATATTATTAAAAAGAAAGCAAAAAGGGGAAAATAAGAAATATTGGGTGCATTATTACGAGACTGTCGAAATAGAGGCACGTTCAAAATTTTTTCGCTCTTCTCTTTTCTATTTCTAGGATAAAGCTCTCCATATCGAAATCCATAGGGTTTTTAATAGGAAATAAGTTTTTTGACAGGAGACAAAGAGGAAGATAAGGTCCAAGAAAAAGAGGAATCACGTAAAATGCTATTTCGGGACCTGATTTACTTATAATGCAAAATGCTCTACTGGGGCCTATTTTCATACATATTTGATCGTGATAAGTCAAGTTGCGGGACTTCAGAAACGCGGAACTTTTTGTGAAGCCACGCCGTTCGCCTCGTCCTCGGGCCGGCCGTTAATGTTTATTTCACAGATATTAACAAAAAACACGATCGGGAAGGGGCGGTTGCTCGTTTAGTGCGTAGACGTCAATAGAAATAAGCGGTTGCGCAACTTTCCAGTCGCCGAATGCGTTGCTCTTGATTTTCTGGCCGCCAGCAACTGACGGGTTGCCGAAACCAAATGCGTAAACGATAACTGTTCTAATTATGTCTCGAAGTTGCTAGCAACTAGTCGCCAATGCGTAAGAGGCCTTACGTACCTAGTTGCCCAACTGTTGCCGCGGAATTCCAACCATGCGGAATGCATTTTCTGGGCTCTGCATCAAGAAAAGGATTATAGATTTTTTATTTTGAAAAGGAAAATCGACCTTCTATTATTAACAAGCACAAGTTCGTCCCGATTAACAATATCATGGACGTTGTCATATTGTCACGTGGCAGTGGAAATGTATTTAAGATACACAGAAGATAATAGATTATTATTTATAAAAATAAATAATAATAATTATATTTTATTCAAACTTAAGAAAAGAACAACGCACTTCAACTCGAAGTGGATTCAAACTGAGCACAACATAAATTCAGTCTAAGTAGAATTGTTAATTGAGAGACCAAGTTCACTTATCGGTAACGTAAAGCAAATCAATAATGTTCTACTTCATATACAGTATATCTGGCGATTACACGTGCGGACGGATGACCGGCACATCAAAATTATACGCTCATTAAGCAAAAAGTATGGACCCGTCGGGTTACACTATTCGCACGACGTCGCATACACACACCTTGGCGATGAATAATTAATTGCACACTAAATCTTAGTAGAACACACTGAAGTAGAGAAGACTATACTTGAATAACAAGGCTGTAGCACTGAGCCTCGATATCTCGACGTGGTTATTAAGGTGAACGGAAAACTTATTTACCCCAATAAAATTCTTTCCGAAAAGGCATTAAATATTTCATAGCATTAGCATCACTATAACAGTACAACTTGAATTACTATGAAATGAAAAATCCACACAAGTCGAGGGCACAGGCGACGTTAAATATAAGCTGGGCTTAAAAGCCGGTAGGAGAAGAATAATGGTCCGTAGGACTAAATTATATTTCCATCAAAATTTACGTCCACCGCAAAATAACACTATACCCTGTCTCAGCTTCAGTTGAGTGACGTCACGGAATGTCGTCGTTTGCCGGGCATAGTGCACAACATCGTAACCTTCCGCCGTTAGACTTGTACTTAGGCCTACTTGTACTACGTTTGACCATCCCATAATCGCGTGGCTTTTCGAAAGTAGAATAGTGGAATGGTATCTGTCCGATATCACTTTCAAAAATTAATATGGAACCCATGGAAAATATTTAACTCCTCTTCGTGGAAACTCGATCATCTTTCATTTCTGACACATCTGTTTCCATGGATATGAATTAGAAACTGGATCGCTCACGCCTATGGGCTGAACGTTGAAGATGCGTAACAAAAAAGATAATCGGAAGTACGGGGTCCAGGCAGTAGAACACGATAAGAACGGAGAGAATTCTTTCAGCAGCTGTATTTCATAGGCTTGGCTAACGAGAGAAGGACTAAGAAAATATTGAATAAATATACTTGAAATAACATATAACAAGAATTTTATCTTTATATTTTAGTATAATGTAACATATGGATAAAAATCTGTAACGTTGCGCGTGTATTTTATCCGGAAATTTCATACTGTTCAGATCGTCGTTTCCTACCAAAACGAGATAGAAGAAAGAAGTACGGTACTGCGTGTATATTCAGTGAAAGTTTTAACATTTAATGTTTTTACGATGAAAGCCATGCAAATTATTTTTATAAAAAATCTGAGCCATGATTTGATTTGCATGGAATATTTCGGAACTTTTATCTGTTGGCTTTGTATAATTCATAATTCTACTACATGATGGGTTATGGATATTAATTAGTTTTTAATTAATATCCATGGTACGGTATGCGAAATTATTTTTTTTCACAGATCGGTCTATCGCTGTATCGAAAAGAATAAACATTGAAAACAATTGCTGTGGATCATTTAATTTTTCAAATTATCTCTTAAAATTAATTTCCTGAATACATTTTATAATACATAACCAATTCATGTAAAATTGTAAATTACAGTTGAGAAATTATTTTTAAAATCAAGTTTTTAATTTTTCAATTAACTCAATGATCTAAACATTAAATTTTTAAAATTAATTATGACTGGTTTTTAATAAAACTATTATCACCTTTGGAGTTAAAAATTATTTTCAGTATATTAACACAATTATAAAAGTTGTTTTAAAATTTTAATTTATTAATCATATAATAACATTAAAAAATATGTAAACTGCAAAGATATTTTCAGTTGATTTTATGTAACATTTACCATAAATAAACCATTGATATGATTTGAGAATTATTTACATTATTTTTTATCCATTATATTTAAAAAAAAAAAATCTTTTTGAGTTGTATGGTTGAAAAATTAAAAGGCAAGTTCGGATCATTTTGAAATTACATTTTTAATAGAAACATTACTTACTGTTGTACCCATAAATAAACAGGTACAACAGTAATGTTTCCATTAAAAATGTAATTTCAAATTGAGTCGAACTTGCCTTTTAATTTTTCGACCATACAACTCTAAAAATGATTAAAAAAGTATTATAAAGGATAAAAGATAATGTAAATACGAATCAGGATTTCGTAATTCTCAAATCATTCCAATGATGAGGATTTTATTTTCACATTTCTATTTTGATTTATGAACGGATCCTAGATTTTATCTATTATTTTATATATTATATCTTATTTTTTTATTCACTTTGTATTTTTAATTAATAACTATTATTTATTTTGATTTATATAATTTTACAGTAAGAACAAAATGAGTCAAACTTGCCTTTTAGTTTTTCAACCATACGACACTAAAAAGGATTTTAAAAATATTATAAAGGATAAAAAATAATGTATATAATTCTCAAATCATTTCAATGATGAGGATTTTATTTTCAAATTTCTACTTTGATTCATATAATTTTACAGTAAGAACAAAATGAATTGAAAATAAACATTTGAAATAATTTTCAGCTCGTTTTACTCCACATTATTCCAACTAATTATTAAAAAATTATAGAATAAAATGATTTTTTTTTTAATTTATTAGAATGTAAATTCTTCAAAACAATTTTGTATTGAGAACGATGGATGAGATCAGTCCCCGAATTTATCGATTTTATTGCCTGGCTGCCAGGCAATTTTGGTTACGGATTCCTCCCATAGGCGTGAGCGATCCAGTTTCTAATTCATATCCATGTCTGTTTAACGTTCTTGACGTAGGAACAAGATGCCGTCATTTTACAATCAAATAATCTCGACTACAAACCGACTTTATTTTTTTAAGTTAATTTCATCAAATGGCTTTTCTATCCGCCGATTTTTTATTACATCGATAAGAAAAATAGGAAACATGATTGCAGATAGAATTTTGAACTTCTTATATAGAAAATTATTCGAATTATTTCTTCTTGCAAACGAACTATAACCGCTTCACTCGTGACGTCACTCTCAACTAAAGCTGAGACAAGGGCTAAGGTCAAAAACCCTCACCGGTGAGAGAATGATGACGTAATTTCTCACTGGGCTAACAGTCTTTTTCTCGGTGAGGACGGTGAGACTAACCGGTTAGACATAGCAGTACTAACTGGCGTTTCTGACCGCGCTAAAATGACGTCACAAATTTCTCACTGGGATTTCTGACCATAGAGAAAGGAAGTAAAAACTGGGAGTTTTTACTTCCTTTCTCTATGTTTCTGACCGACCAAGCGCTAACTCTCTCTCACCGGTGAGAGTTTTTGACCTTAGCCAAGGTATAGAGAGGCTTAATTCGGCTAAGGCATTTTGAGCCGTTAGTTCACTTTAAGCACTTACAGGAAAGCAATAAGAAAAGGGCTTAACTCGGTTAGGTCACTGCATTACGCTGACTAGCTTTAAGAAAATGAAGGCTTATGCCTCAATAATTACAGCAAGTAAGCCGTCGAACAACAACACCCCTGGCGTGCCATAAAAGACCACAGTTTCAATCAAAGACAGTTTAATTGGCTTACCCTTACAGTCCGCTGATATTGCAGGCAATTCAGAAAAGTTCATGCTGAATCGGTCCCTCGACGCAGCCCAAATCGTTGTTGGTAAATCCCTCTCAACCCGAAGGGGAAAATTCCGCAGGATGGCGCAATAGCCATAGAAATCCTTTCCTCGGTCATTATTTGCAATCCATTTCCTTCATGTGAGAGATGGAAGAATACCAAATATTCGAAGTGTAAAGAAAGCCTATGCCAGGCGGGAACTGAGATAATTGTATTAGGAAATCTCCTTCCTCGCTCTGGAACATCCTTTTCGTTAACATTAACGTTTCTTCTTATTCCTTTTACCGCTACCGAGCGCTCGCTCAAAAACCATGAAACTGTCCTTTTTCCCCCAGGAAACGGAACTGTCGCCTCGTACTTGACTTCCGCTTCATCCTTCCGCCTCCGCTCACGGGTGCTTCCATTCCGCTTTCCCGGGTTGATCGCTCCCCGCTTTCTCGCGTCTACTGTCTTCTCTTCTTTCCGAGAGCCCGAGCATCCTCGTTTGATGTCACGGCCGTTTTTGTCGGGTAGACGTATCTCGTCCTGTGATACGTAAAAACGGACCGTGACACATATTCTAAGAATATTGGAATATTTGTTAATAAAGTCAAAATGTACTGGCCAATAATAATGTCCCTCACAATATACATTGTATCTGTGTTCGTTACTTATTTCCATTATCTTTGGTAAACTTTATTCCACTAAAGAAATCCATACAGGGAAGAAAATACTTGTGCCCTATGGTAATTTTACGAGCTTAATATGATATCAACAACATCGCTGCTAATAATTGAGATACCTCCATACAGATATAAACACGAATAAAATAATGATAATATTTTAAAGTTTCATAAAGTAGAAAAAGCAGAATAAATTGTTTTTAATAGGTCTAGATAAGTTTATTAAGATAAATTCTAATTTTTACAAAGATTTTTTAATGCACAAATGGGTAAAAAGTGATATTAAATTGTGTATTTTTTTCGGGAGGTTTTTCTCATAATCCAACAAAAACGAGGAGAGCTGTTTCAGGGTACGAGTAACAATTAGGCTATCAAGACGTCTGCTCATGATTTTCTAAGTGTATATCGCATGATGTCCGATATTTATATTTCTTTCCCTAATCTAATGTTGACGGGTAACTTCCTAATTATTTAAATATACGTTGTTCTCATCATTTAAATTATAATCGCTATTAACATAGAAGTCAAATACTTACGACATTCATAATTACATGTCTCGTACAATATTTTACTCATTGCTGTAATTGAGTGTCAATTTTATACTGAGTAAATCCATCATGGTAAAAATGATTTCACGTGTCTATCAAACTTTGCAAATCTATCTAAATGAGCAAGTTAAATAAAAAACAGTCGTTTAAAAAACTCAATAAATAAAAACTAATTTCTAGAATTATTCGGAAGTTTTATCTAATATACTGTCCATGTTGTGGTTGCAACTGTTTTTCAAAATGAGTCAATTTTGCATTGCATTGAAATGTTTCCATTCTTTATATTTAAATATAGAAAATCATACTGTACAAAATTACTTACTCTGGATTTCCGTTCAGAATTCAATAGAACTAAATAAGAGTCTAATCCTATTTTATCATCTGGGTCTTTTCAGAGTTGTGAGCTGATTCTCGATTCACGCAGGCTGATTCTCGATTCACGCGTGAATAGTTATAAAATTGATAGAAAGATAAAGATAGAAGCTGCACTTTAAAACTAACCGTTATATGTCTTTATCGGGGTTTTTTTAGCATCCACCCATTCGCCTTCTGAATAATTTATAGAGTCAATTATTGTGGTAACCTCGAGGTAAATATTTATTATAGTTTAATATTAATTTACGAGAGTAAATCAATAGATAAGTCGTAAAAAGGCATAGAAATTAAATTTGAAATAGTTACCGTATGAAATTTGGTTTATTTTTCCACGTAATCTCCATGAACATTTTGGCGCTTGTCCCAGCGTTTCACGAGTCCCTCAAATCCAGCACTGAATAAGATTCGTGGTTGGTGTGGTAGCCAGCTGGTAACATCCCGACAGACCTCCTCCATATTCTGGAACCCGTGACTACTCAGTTGATTCTTCAGGTTGTATATTTTCAATCTCTCATTGTTGTGGTTAAAGAGTTTAATTTTATTATTAAGTTTTGCATTGTATTTATCCACATTAGTCTTTGTTTTTATTTGTTACCGTAAACAGGTAACATTTCCTTGTGCACTTGCTCAATGCAATTCGTCCATTTCCTGAAATTTAATAATACGTTGCCCAAAGAATACAATTCCACTGACCAAATTCCTCAAAACGACATACATTTCCGTAAACACACATTTTAACTGAATAAGGTAGGGGTTACTGAAATCACAAAATCATTAATATCTCCATAATGGCAACATTTCGGATAACAGCAGATTTGCCTTTCGCCCACAGAAATCGAATTACGGCCCGTTGTTCATCACGAGTACAATCACGGGTACAATCAGCTGTCACACCTGCTATCTTACCCACTTGACACTCGAATGACTCACCGCCGCACGAAAACGTGATTACTAGCGCCGTATACGTTACTCGGTGGTACTGCCAACTAGACCGACACTTGCGATTAATTTCAAAGGATCATTGCAACGACCGATACTCATAGATTAATTTCAAATTTGCAGCAATTTAAAGATATTTCATTTTGGGACTTATATATTAACTTACGGTACCCTCGCTATCATTCTAAATTAGCTTTATTTTTTTAATGGACTTCATTATTTTATCTTTTTTAATAAGACGCTTAAGAAACCTCCTTACAAGGAAAGAATTCAACAGAAGCAGTTCACCTCGCAGAATATAATTCCCAATTCTCTTCACTTATTTCTCTATATTTATAGTCGTCACAAAAAACAAATGAACTACCGACTATACCTACTAGCCTTTCCTGCATCCAGTGAAATGATAAGCACATGCTATATTCATTCACAATCTCTGGTATATTTATTTAGCCTTGGTTCCAATAATCCCCCGAATATCGCAATACAAGACGCTTTGAATTTGAAACCGCTCACAAATTAACCATCTAGACGGCTAAAACTTTCCTTTATAAAGCAGCTAAAGTGTGTGTCTGTATGTCAATAATTCACGTGTGTAGGTTTCTTGCAACTCTATTTCGAGGACAGGACGATTTATAAACTGTCGTGTGCGCATATGATTATCCAATGATCTAAACAAAAGATAAATCGTGGGAGAGATGTCAGGTGAGTACGGAGGATCAGGCAAATATTCCCATCCAAGCTGCATAATCTTTGAACGGGTGTGCGTTCTTGCATTGTCCAGTACCAATAGGGGGCCTTTGCGATTTACCAATGCCGGTTGTCATTGAAAGAACTTCTGATAAGCTCGTTGAAACATATTATCATAGTACACATGTGTTGTGATTGTTTGAGATTGCGCTAAGACCTTAAAGTGCATTACTCCAACTGCTATCCAGAAAACAGTCAAAAATACTTTCTTTTTGTGTAGAACCTACTAGGGGATCTTTCTACGAGGTTCCCCTAGTGATAGCTATTAATAGGTGCGAATATTATTGTAGAGGACTCATTGTTCATTGTATGTAATGATTTGGTCCATCACTGGCTCTCTGTGATGACGTTGGAGCAAGTGGGACCGTTACATTTTATTCGCTGCTGACAAAGCATGGGGGACCCATTTATACATATTTTTTTTTACTTTTTCCTGTTTGTAAACATGATTATGCACATTTCCCCTGCCACAGAGTTGTCTGGCTAGTTCATGACAGGTTAGGCGTGGATGAGCTTCAACGAGCGCATTCGGTGCATTTTCATCAACAGCAGGCGGTCGTCTAGAGTAGGGGCTATCTTCGATGGATTAATCTCCATTCCGGAATTTCGAAAACTGAAGCTGAGCTCTTCTTGTTGACAAAGCATCCTGTCCTTATGCTTGACGTATATTTCGGCATACCTCAGTTGCATTGTCACCTAGTTTGAATCAAAAAGCAATGTTGCTCGAGTTTTGACTTCAGTAGTCACCATTGTAGAATATCAATTACCGCTTGTTATGCCCAGGAGCACATCGCTTCTGACATCAATAATCTAACTGAATGGTTTAGTTTAAGAGCAGTGAACCTGAACGAAGATATAACGGTAGTCATTACATGCTCAAAAGAAACACCACGGAAACGAAAGTACACAAAATTTTAGGATTAAGTTTCGATTCAAAACTACAATTCGACCATCACATAGACGAGTTAGTCCTACAACTCAATAGACTATGTTTCCTTATCAGGAACCTGAAGAAAGTATTAACGAAGAAGGAGTTGTTGATTGCAGTCAGGGCGAAAGTCATCCCGAAGATTACATACGCGCCCCTATATGATCTAGAACATCAAAATGCGCAATAACCAGAGCCAAGACGGCATACAACTAGATTGTGCGTACAGCATTTTCCTTGTCTAGATATCACTCCATCACGCAAGCTTGTTGCCTCCCCAACTTTCGATTCGATCCTGAGAATTGCTAAATTAAAGGAATTCCATCGGTTCCTGGTTAAACCAAGACATCCCATGCACTTCATCCGCACATGGCTAGCTTCCGCCCCAAATATAAGGCGTACAGGAAAATTCAAAATCGAAAACCCAATGGTCATTTCCTTGGGTGTGTTCAAGAATCTGCACTGTCGGTGCAGTTCGCCTGAAATCCGTTCAAAATTCAGTTAGCGTAACACCGTGCACTATGTTAAAGAATCTTAACCATACCAGTTCACGCACCCATAGTGTTACACTGCTCCCCCCCCCCCCTTTCGTGCACCGGCCACAGAGCAGAGTCTGATCTTAAACTGAAGGAAGTTCTTTTGTCCTATTGTATCTAGCAGGCTATTAGTCATCCCATAGGAGAAAGGTTTTAATTCAATCGCTATCATTTGGCTAAGATAGAATCTTCCTCCAATATAACAATATTTTATTTTTATATTATTTTTTATTTTATTTATATTAACATCTAAACCAAAGTCAGTATTTAATTCCAATAAGGAATTTAAAAGGAAGAAATTTTTTTTTATACGCATAATTATTCTGTTTTTAGGCGTTTTTGTCATTGAAAAAAATTCATACAACATTAGATTATTACAAAAAATTATTAAAATAACTTCACCACATAAAAATATAAAAATAAAAAAATGCCAATATATAAAAAAGCAATGGTTTAAAATTGAAACTTGTGTTTACATTATGTAATTTTTTTTTCAATTTGTTTTTTTTCTTAAATAAAAACCCATAAAAATATTCAATGAAATCAACACAACATCCAAACTCTTTGGAGGTCCTTTAATTACCGTAATTAAAAAATTTCCAACATTGATAAATACAATTTTCACTTTTAAGCAATTGTTTTATATTTTGATCTTGTTCCTTTTTATTAATTTGACTGTTTTGTTTGTTCAAGTAATTTTAATTCGTATAATTATTTAAAGCAGAAAAATTTGCGGATCCAATGCATAATTATTGTTTTACTCAAAACTGTAAAGCAAACGCAATTTTAATTCAGCATCGTGTTCCCTCTCCTCTTCTGTTGACCTTGCTTCTTTTCTATTATATGAAATGAAGGAGAGAATTTTGCCTTTTCTATCCATTTGAGGTTTTAGGTGCAACTAAAACTTGATCGCACTGATCAAAGCATGCAGGCCAGCCAACACCACTATTTAGATTTAGTATGAAATCTCCAATGATGTGAATAAAATAACATCTTTGGAAATCTTATTGTATTCTCTCAATGAAATGTAATTTTTATATATTTTATTTTTTATAAATTTTTATTAAAGATGTGTTTCAGATATTTTGTTTTATATAAATGCATAAAACAAAGGTCCCGAATAATAAAATGTTAATAATTATAATTTATGAAATAATAATAATAATAATAATAATAATAATAATAATAATAATAATAA
>JAHWFO010003124.1:9173639-9229394 GCA_023313115.1 Rhysida immarginata
GTGTGTGTGTGTGTGTGTGTGTGTGTGTGTGTGTGTGTGTGTGTGTGTGTGTGTGTAAAAAATATACAAAATTTAAAGATTTATCAATATATAAAAAGGATTAAATTTGATGTTTATTTCAGCGAAAATTTAAGAAGTCCTTTCCTAGTTGAATGCTCTGTCGAATATTGACAGATTATTTTCAGTTCTTATTTATAATTATTCATGATATGGACACGACATAAGCGAAAACTTATATACAAAACTTTTATACATTTATATATCTGCAACAAATTTTAAAAAATTAACAAAATGTTATAAAAATACGTTAAGTTGGGAACACATAGATCCCAACTGAAAATTAAAAAATAAATATTAAAATTAAAAATTTCTTCATTTTTATTTAAATTAAAAAAAAACGACTTCAGTGAAAACATATATATATACCTTTAAATATACATTTATATACACATTTATATACCTGAAACACATCTTTAATAAAAATTTATAAACAATAAAATATATAAAAATTTACATTTCATTGAGAGAAAACAATGAGATTTCATACCAAATCTCCATAGTGGTGTTGGCTGGCCTGCATGCTTTGATCAGTGAGATCAGGTTTTAGTTGCACCCAAAGGAAACGCATGCGCACAAACGGTCTCCATTGAGGTCCGTTCTTACACTAGTATTAATGAATATAATATTAGAAACTTAAAGTTCCTTATGCAAAATGTTCAAAACTCAAATGTTAATGGCTTAAACATCACGCGAAGTTTGCTGAAAACCTGTCGAAAACGTCATTTAATCTCAACAATTGCCGCCGATATAATTGTAATCGCCCATTTCAATATAATGAACTGCTGGTGCGGAAAGTTCATAAATGACGTAATGACGCAATTTAAAGTTTGAGCTTTCGACATTTTCGATAAGGAACTTTAAGTTTGTAATCATGCAAAGGATCACGCTAGGTACTTTATGACCATCAAAGCTGATACACCCTATATATCTATCTCGATGAGAGAAATTTAACAGGAAGATTAAAATGACCATTCTCTCCGTGCAAGTCAGGTGTGGAATATTTCGTGATCGGTACTGTGCATGATGTTAGTAAGGGGAGGGGGCACTCACAACCTTTTCCCGAGTTCAGTAATCTTTACATCAACTGGATAAGCATCCCATAATATTTCTTGTTCCCCTTTACGATCACCTTTATCTACTACAATGGCCAGAATCACCGTCCTTGGCTTAGTACTCAATTTGAAAATTTCTTCCACCCAAAACATCTTCATTCCGATCGACTTGTTAACTCTAATCCTTTAATTCTCTTAGGTTAGATTAGATTAATATCAGTAACAATTCCAATCGTCATTCCCGTCAAATGTGGTTGGAAAATTAAAAGAAGACGTATTACCTGGTGTTCAAGCAACGTGGCCTACCTTTCGTTTCATGCCATCTTAACCTCTTGTCGTGACTGGCAAAAGACTGCTAGTAACTAGTCGTCGTCAATACACGCTGTTCTGTTCAATGGTTGGGCAATTACTCAGTAAGAAAGAATCTTGTGTGGGTCGACGTTGGTTCATTCCATTTGATGGCTTGTCTCTTAGGGAATATTTAAACGCTTAGGAGGAGTACTAGAAGATTTCTCCGGCTAATTTTGCAAAAGTTCTATTGAAAACTTCTAAAGTTCTGTTGTTTTGTTGTGCTAAGCATCATTCAGTAAAAAAATATTTCATTGCTGCAAAATTCGAACATTACTTTTTCGAAAGAAACAGGTCCAGCAATTCATTCGTAAAAATAGTTTTCCAACATTTCACTAGGGTGATTTATCGTAAAAAGAAGAACCTTTTGCGTTTTAATACTACTGAGTACATAAATGTAGCTAATGCATCTATTACTTTATGTAAATAGGCTGAAATCATCCATCACCACTTCCATAATGATGGCCAAAAGTTTTCTATGAATAGTATTTAATAACTACATAATGGTGAGTATTACCGTAAACATCAAAACAAAGTAATTAAAAGTCTGGTAATAGCAATATAGTGACGTTTATTATAGCTAACGCGTTTAGAAATAAAATTTCATTGGGTAGTTGTTAGAAATAATAAACGCTACCATATTGCTATTCCTAGAGCTTTTATTAGTTTTTTACTATTTTTTAGTTACTTATTTTCTTCTTGCATATATGTTTTCTGTTCGTTTCCTTGACCACCACAATAACAAGTAGTCATCACTCTCCTTAGTGCACCCGCCACACATATTATCCAGAACAAAAGTCATAAAAGTTGACTACATTCTCATCGTATAAACATCGTAACGCTATAGTTAAAAAATAATGTGTACATAAAGTCCATGAAAATTTCGAACTTAAGGAAACTCTACAAAATTAGAATAAACGTTTGTTTGAATTCGCTCATCAACTGTTTGTTTTGGTATAGATGGCTCCGGTAGATGGCAAAAGCTTGTTATTATTAAACTTAAGGCAATAATGATGCAATAGCAAGAATATAATATAATGTGGAATGTCGTCTTGAAATGATTCGCGCGACGAATGGTTGATACGTTGTTGCATACTGAATTGACTGAATAAACTTTCCCTAATAGCACTCTTTCTCAATGTGCCGTCTCCTGTCGGAGGTGGGGGCCAATTGATACCGGCGAACTAGGAATAATAATGGAGTGGTTTTCCGTTGCCTTCCGCATGATTAGTAAGGGACAAATACAACATCCATGCCACAGCGGGATTCGAACCCGCGAGCCGAGGATCTCGAGAACCACTGAAGCCTGCGCCCCAGAACTCTCGGCCATCGGTGCCGGCCTAATAATACTGGTACACAAAAAAATTGTGTCTTTCTTTCGCGAGTTGATGTGTTTCTGATTAGTTTTGGCATGCTGATTCCAAATCTTTAAACCGTTTGTTTGTATCACATCAGAATTTTAAGAAAACCCAATTCAAATTTCGATTTTTCACCTTATTGGCAGGAAATGTATATCAGCGGTTTTATTCGGAACGCGACGTGACAGAGCAAAATGGTTATCAGATTTGAAATCAGCATGAAAGACTGATATTAGAATACTTGCCACTGTAGAGGAAAGAAAAATCATGTATGTTAGTGTAGTCTACAGGGTGAGCCAAAAGTCTGTTATCACCCATACAATTTCAAAACGATTGTAGATACAACAAAGCTGTTGCGGGCAAGTTATCACTCATACAAATTTGTTGGGAAGTTAGGTTAGTGGCTAAACAATAGTTGTGTCAAATTTGACCTTTGACCTCAAATTTTGCATTTTGCACTCTGCAGCCGTTACAGGTAGAGAAAAATTTCCAATTGTACAGTTGTAGAGGCCAAAACGCTGATTTTAACAAAAAAAAAAAAAAAAAGAGGTTAAAAATAAACGTAAATATAAATCCACTACATCAAAATGAAATTTCTGTGCTCAAGGTGTATGCCACTGTATCAACATCAGTAAATTATTTGAAACAACGAATTCAGATGGCTTGTAACAGACATAACACCAATCATGATGTTAAATATGATGGGCTCTGTGAAATACCGTGCACAGTTATGCATTGCTGCAGAAGGACACCACATTGAACACTTCATTCATTGACAAATGCAGCTTGAACACTTAAATTTCATTTTGTTGTAGTGGGTTTATTTTTACGCTTATTTTTAATCTTTTTTTTTTGGTTAAAAATCAGCGTTTTGAGCTCTACAACTGTACAATTGGAGTTTTTATCTACCTGTAACGGTTGCAAGGTGCAAAATTCGAGTCAAAGGTCAAATTTGACACCAATATTGTATAGCCCCTTCCTAACTTCCTAAATGTTGCCTGCCAGATTTGTTGTATCTCCACTATTTTTGAAACTGTATGGGTGGTAACAGACTTTTGACCCATCCTATATGTAGATATGAAGATTATAATATATTTATATATATATTACAGAAAAAAGTGTTTTAACATAAATACTTAAATTTCCACGTTTAACATTTCTTAAGAAAAAAGGAAAAAAGGTGTTGGTAAAGCAATAGGCGGAGAGAAGATGAGCGTCGTACAGGAAAGCCACCCCTGCGGAAAATAGAGACGAAGCGCCGAGTCGATGATCGGAAGAGAAGAGAAAGGAGGGAAGGAAGGTGGAGAGAAGTTAGAAGAAAGACAGATAGAATTGAGCAACCGTTTGAGCAGGCTGGAAAAATAGCGACTAAGGAGAATGAGTCAAAAGATAAGAAACGAACAGAGGGGAATGACTCCAAAGAAGAAAAAGCGAGTGCGTTAGGGAATGGAGAAAACATACAGAAAGAGACGATACGCAGAGACTAAGAAAATTCCATGCTTGGTGTCGTGAACGGGGAAAAGGAGAGAACAGACGTGAGGGGACAAGCCAAGCGCTGTGAGAAAAATCAAAAGTGCTACAGAAAAGCAAGGAGATTCGACGAGCAGCAGCGAGGAAACGGGGCGAATTCCAGCGTTAAGAAAGGAAGACGCCGAGAGAACGCCGTCCGTCGACAGTGAGGAATTGTTCGGAGGTCTCGAAGGAGAGCAGGCGGCAGAGCGCGAACTGGTACCGGCTTCAGCGCGATGCGCGGCTTGCGAGCGACCCTTCGCCTTCGATATGAAGTGTAAGTGTGCAATTTTATATGGATTTATATTAAACTCTGATGCTATCTATATTGCCCAACTCACGAGATGAACTTAGTGCATTTAAGCAATCTTTGGCTATCGCAATCGTCGCCTAATGTATAGATGCCTTGGTGTCTAGTTTCATTCATTATTGTTTCTTTTTTATTCCGTTCTCTGACATGCTGCCAACCTCGATAAGAGTTTCCTTATTGGACCGTTGGAATCCGGAGCCCGCTTCCGACAGGATTTTATTAGCGACCCGGGCTATTGATATCACGTAAGACTTATGTCTGAAGTCCCTCGCCCCAAAAGAAACAGTAAGCAAGGAAATAATAATTAAATTTGTTTACGCTTCAAATTCATAATTTCCTTATTCTCTTCTCTCGTCATATCTAAAAAATCTTGATAGAATTATTAATGCGTCTTTTTTCTTTCGGTAGTTGGAACGGAGTCCCCACCTTCCTCATGGTGAGCTATGGACCCTTCCTGGTTCAACTACGCTTGAAGATAAAGCACGTCATTCAACTTCAGTATTTATGCCATGTTCATTGAGAACGTTTTCAACATTCTATTGTGATATTTGCCAGCGTCAAATCTCAAACTTTATTAATCAATATATTTTATCGGTCTCCTAGGTGCTTCTTCAAGTGATGAAAGAGGTCCAGGCTGTAGGGAGGGTGTTCGATGATGTCCCAGCGAAACTGCTTCAACAGCGTGGTGGTCTTCTGGGATGTACAATGTATGAAACTCTCATCTCTTTCCTCACTTGGAACACCTAGGAGACCGACGATTCGCTTCAGACGAGGAGATGAAACACGCAAGGACAGGATTTTTACCAGGAGGGAATATTCAAATTCATCCCACGAACCGACAAGTGCCTAAACCGATATGGAGACTATGTCGAAAAACAACTTAATGTATGTACATGTACTATCCGTTGGCTGTATTGGTTGTATGAGATAAAATGTACACGTTTCACTGTAGGCTTTGTAACCTTACTTTTTGATCATCCCTCGTAAAAGCAAAAGATTTTTTCAGAAAAATTATAAAAAAACTGTTTTTCAATAAATAACACCGAAATTTGACTTATTAAATGAAGAAGCTTTCAATCTAACATAGCATTATATGGAGAACATGCTATGGAGAACATGCATTATATGGAATGCTGGTATTAGGATAGGAAAGTGAAAAATCATTTGTTAAAAGTTTCTATCCACATGAAATCTCCGCTATCTACATAATACCTCTGAGGACATGAAGGTGTTTTTTGAGGACAAGATGGTATATTAAAATATATTGGAAAAAAGCAAAAATGAAGTTAAATATGCAAGCTTAATTTTGCAGAGCACGAGACTTTCACACATGTCACTTTGATTGGCGTAATGGAATAGACAAAAAACTGATCCTGTGCATAAAACTTCTGAACATATGCGATGACTCAAACTTCGTCTAGCCCAGCATTAATTGGTATTAACTAATCAATTTTCTCCATTCCTCTTTCTTTAAGAACAATTTCACATTTAATGGCAGGGCATTAGGCACAGAGCTTATTTTTTTTGTTGTTTAAATAGTAAAAATGTTTGACGACATTTTTCGATTGCAATCATTCTCTAGTCATCTCTTTGAAATGCTAGAATCATTTCGCGTGTGTATCAACAATGGTATGCACGCGCATATTGAACAGCATTCCAGTAGTGCTTCCCTACCGTCTGTGTATGATTCTGCAGCGCCACTTTTTTCCCCGGTGGCAACCGTATGCACTAATAAAATTTCCGTTGGAATTCTCTTTCCCATGCTCTGCATAGCCTATAAACAAAGTTTCATCACTCTCCGTGCAATAACGCGGTATGCAGCCAGCGCAGAATTGGGGAACTTTAATTATAACCATCTGGTATATAACGTTCATTAACATATATAATGAAGATTCCATCCCACCTCTGCAAATTATAAAACAAAATGGAATTTATAACAGTGCATAGAATTCCTGTTAGTCGGGCTTTTTTATAGAACTGATAGTTACATGTATTAGAACTTAACATTTTCTTGAAAATATTTAAAAATGAGCAGTAACTGGAGATAATGAGAGTTAACCCAGAATATTGAGACACAATGGAAAGGCGGTAGAGGAAGCAATCCTTTCACTCAGCGCTGTATAGACTTCGCCAGCGCACTGCTGCAACTGAGCAAGACAAAGTTTGCTTCAGGACATCGAGAGCAGAGCGTGAATTGCAACAACAAATTATCAAGTTGCGAATAACCTCACTTAGATTGTTGGAATTGCAGAGCACACAAACACAAGCTTTGATATACAATACATCCACCGTCATCCGAGAAGAGAAAAAGCAAGCCCCATAAAGAAATTGAGGCCGCCTATCGAACAACTGACCAAGAGGAGTCGGCTACGCAAAGAAAGACAAGACTTCTTTGGTTGGCCTTGATTTTTACTGCATTAATTGTAAACTTTTTAATGAGTTCATTTTTACTTATATTCTTCGCATTGAGATATAGCAAAATGTCATCAAAAAAGAGACAAAGCAATACCGGAGATGTCAGCCAGTTGTTCCATAAAAAGATGATGCTATAGGGACGATGTCTGTATAAGGAAGATTGTTCCGCTGCGGCTGTAATCAAATATATCTAAGGGCTATATATAATGTTTTTCTAATATTTTTTGCATTTTTGTTAAAATTTCCCTCAAAGGTGCCATAAGACTCTCATATTTTGCTTAGTCTGTTAATGTCTAATTCATTTACGTTTTTAGCGTTTTTCGATAAAATGTGGCCAGTTTAAGGATTAGTATTTTAATTATTTTCCTCTATTAATAAATATTTTTCTGTTTTATTTAGACCCTTTTTATTATCAGTGTTCAGATTCTTGAAAAGCAAGGTTATGGTAAAAATCAGATCTGTTACTCACAAAAAAAAGGCTTTTGTTGAGTGCATATTAAAAGAAATTTGCAATAATGTTGTGTCAATGAAATAGTTTCATAGTAAGAAATGCGCACTTATACATGTGTATTAATTATATAATAAATTTTATTTAATAAACCGATTCAGTCAGTTTTAAGATTTTGGGAAATTATTTTTTTAATTTCAGTTTTTAATTACAACAGTTCAATAAAACGAATACATTGAAAATTATGATAATTTATTACAATTTCAAGATTAACAATAATATTATAATAATCATTACAAGATCCCTGAAAAAAATTATCCTTCAATTCTCAAAGACAACTGAATAAAGTAAAATCATTACCAACATGTCGTTTAAATCATCACCGTTTTAGTCATGACCATAAAGAAGAGTCATTAATTTGCCAAGCATTGCCAAGCGGCTTCAAATAGGCATTACTTAATCAACTGACCAACGTATTCTTTTAAGCTAAATGAGGTTACTAATTGAATTTCTTTCTCCATTATCCACATTTATTTTGTATCGTTAAGAAAGCATACATCTTTCATTAATGTTGAATAAATACAGAGTGATCCAAATGTCAATAATTCGCATACGAATACAGATAAATACATTATATTTTCACAGAAACGATTGAAATGAATTCGGATTTATTTCAGGAAAAAAAAATTAATGCTAGAATTGTTCAGTTTTTGATCAACAGATGGCGTTGTTATGTTACAGAACGAAATTAACTATTACCTTTGTCTTTACCTATACGTGAATTATTATTTCTTTTGTGGTTTTTAAAAAAATGAAATAAAATATAACTTGTAGCAACCTTTCACTTAATGAAAAAATAACCATAGCAAATTGGAATGTTTAGATTATATTTAATTATAATTAATCGTAAAAAATGGTAGCAAATTGGAAAATCGGAAATATATTTAGTAAATGGGTTACACATTCCTATACATGTTAAAATAAATTTAGGAAGGGAGAAAAATTATCGAAGACGGGATTTGAACCAACCTTCAAAATAGAATTCTAGCATCTTACCACTGGACCAACAGAAAGAGATAAAATCTACGTACAATTCAGGCATTTATAAAGTGCAGTAAATGATAATAAACATTATGAATATTTCTCTTTGGAACATTCTGAGAAGTGCATCGAATGGCTTTGCATGGATGTTTAATTTGGTGAAAGCTACTCGTAGAATTTTTTTTATCCAAATCGGTGAGTTCAAATACGTGGTGTCTGTTTGTTAGTTATAACTATTTCAATAAATAATATATAAAAATGTACAAAATCGAAATCAGTACACTTTTCTTCTACAGATCTTAGAAAACAAGCAGATCAATAAATGAAAGAACAGTTCGAAGATTTCAAAAATGGATAAAATGGAAATTCCAATCCAGAGACCAAGACTTCCACCGATAGATCCCAGAATGTCTTCTATCTTAAAAAAAAAAAAGAAAGAAAGAAAAGAAAGATACTACACTGCTTCTGCTACCATTATTATAATATATGGAATGGAAAAGAAATTGAAACTTTATTTTAAAATTTTCTAATTCTCTTTTAATTATGTAAAGTTTTCGGTTCACAGTAAATTGGTCTAATTTAAAATTAATTGAAATAATTAACCGAAAAAGCAAATCGATACTATAGTTATTACATAAAGACGAAATGCTGAAACATGTTGGCTCAAGAAATCATTTACGTTTCCGATGCAATTAATATTTAAGAAGCGACAATAGACAAAAAAAAAAAAAAATGCTGTCAAACCTCTTCAAGGAAATCGGATTCCTCTAATTTAAAATTTATTACATTAAAAAAAAATAATGCTACACGCAACAGAGGTCTAGGATATAAGCTACCCAGTTCTCAAGTACCGTTGAGTCGCATACAAGGTTATTTATGTTCGCATCAGATATGTATAACATGGAGGACATTTCCTACCTCCGTGATGTATAAGGATCATAATCTTTGAAAAGCCACAAATGATCTGTAGGTCTATGTGCCTAGATAAAACATCCGATCAAATGCAAAGAACAAATGGATATTTTATAGTACAAAACCAAAGAGAAACCACTAACCCACAAAGAATATTTATTGGTACGGATGCGCATTTCGGCAGCCAAGCTGCCCTCGTCAGCATATACAAAGGTGATCGGAACAGAATCTGATTAATTGGGAACAGCTTGACACTCGCCTTACAGTCCGGACCTCGCATCTAGTGGCTACCACCTGTTCCTGGATCTAAAGGAGGTCATCGGCAGCCGGCATTTCAGTGACGATGAACAAGTGAAAACCACTGACCTATATAAATAACTGGTTGGCATCCTTATTAAGAGGTTTAAAAAGGGTGACGCCACTGGACGCCATATTGATCGGAGCAATAGTTTAAACTTTTTTGTGACATTTTTATTCGAGATTATTCCAATACAATTAATTTGATGGGAAAATTTAAATTAAAACTTTTTACTAAGATCTTTTTGGTTTGGCAGAGTATAAAGTAAATAATATTTACGAAACGCACACTGCTTAATCAAACCTTACACACATTAAAGATTTGATTTAAAGTATTTAAAAGGATATTTTTAATTAATTAACATTTTACTTTGATCAATTGTTAAGTTTACTTTGTTTACCTTTACAATGCTCTGTTTCTGGAATTAAAAATCAGAATTGATCCAACAATCAAATAAACTTTGCACCACGGTCTATAGATATTCATGGTCATCGAGCTCCATTGTTAAAATGAAGCTAAAGTTTCTAGCTCCCAATAGGGCGGGAACTCTATTGAAAAGTGGCGCTGCATGTACATTCGGCCCAAAAACGCCTGCAGCGCCGCCCTACCGACAGACAGAAAATTTATTTTAATTTTCAGTTTCAATGAAAAACCTCTATCGCAGGTCACGGTCGGGCCTGATTCGTTCTATGCGGCACCTGGCGCGATCTGTTTTCTTTAGCTTCTCGAAACAATGGAAAATGGCCGAAGCTCGATGACCATGAATATCTATAGACCGTGCTTTGCACACACGATGAGATTTCTTGCCATCCGCCATCATACTAAGGGCAACTTCCGGTGGCGTGAATTGAAAAAGTTGATAAGAGAAGCTCATCTGTCCAACAAAGATGCACTCAAAAGTGCCGTTACTGAAGGGTGGAATAAACCTATCTTGCAGAACTGTTATAATCTTTTTTCTTCGACGGCTGCAAGAATTAAGGCTGTAATTGAAGCCAAGGGTGATACAAAATACTAATGTATTGAAATGTTTCTTTTCCACAGAAAAGTTGTTTGAGTTCAAACTTTTTTCTCAGGAAACCACTGAGTTGATATTTTTTTCCAAGGCAGTGGATTACGTTTCATTTTTTTATTTTGTATCCTATTAATTAAATTACTGTACATTATAGATTAGACTCAGGGAGTCATTAAATCATTTTTGTTTTTGCATTTTCAATTCAAATATAAGTTTTCTGTGACTTTCCTTTCCCTTGTCAATAATAAGTCACATAGTGAGTTCATTCTTTTTGCCAGGGGTTGTATATAGTAGTTTTGTTTTTATTACAAAACGGTTCTTACTTTAAAAATGACCCTTGTATATGCATTGTAATTATTTTATTGATAATTAATATTAATATTTATTATAATAATTAATAAATATTAAAAAGGTGTAAATTTCTTTTGCGTTTTACATACACGACGTTGAATTACTCACATTTGATATTATATCGACAACTGTAAAGGGCAAACAGCAAACTATGATTATTGTCTAGGAATTTCGCAACCTTAACCGGACATTACGAGAAGATCGAGAAACCCTGTATTCTCGTATCCCATTGTATCGATTGCTATTAGCCAAGACATTACCAGATATGTAAATATGAAACCGGAATTTGCAATTGATGGCCCTAGCTGTCAGTGTAGATGCCGTAAAGCCGCGTCGTTGGCGCCATTTTCTGACTCTGACATCTGACCAAAGATTTTCAACTTACAACAATACAAGTTTCATACAAGTTTCAAAAAGTTTGTAATAGCGTTGAATATGTCTAATTTTGTGCCTGGAAATTACGATTTGCGGACAGCATTAATTTTCTGTTACCATTTGAAGAAAACTGCTGCAGAATCGCATGGAATCTTGTCGAAGCTTACAGTGAGCATGCTCTTGGTAAATCACATTGCTTTGAGTGGTTTAAAAATTCAAAAGTGGCGATTTTGACGTGAGAAACGAAGAACGTGGAAGACCACCGAAAAAGCGTGTGATCTTTTATGAGCTGCTGAAATCCGGCGAAACCGTTAAAACTGAACACTACGGACAACAAATGAACGATTTGAATCAAGCTTTTTCGTGAAAAACGACCAGAATATCACAAAAGGCAACACAAAGTGATTTTGCCTCATGATAATACACCATCACAGACAGCAAAACTGGTCAAGGAAACGACTGAGGCGTTTAGTTGGGAAATATAAGGAGCGTTCAAAAAGAAACGAGCCGGAGGCCTAGGAACAGAAACCAGTACTTGTATGTCAGAAGTATTGGCCCTGGCTGTTGAGGCACTTGTCCCACTGCGACACAAGGCCGTGAGTGGCTGTCTCGTAAAATTCCCAGGGCTGCGTTGTGAACCAGTTCCGCACGTACTCCTTGACGTCGTCGTCCGAGGTGAATAATTTACCCCTCAGAGCCTTTTTTAGGGGACCAAAATGGCGTAATCGCAGGGAGAGAGGTCTGGACTGTATGAAGGGGACCGAGAACTTCCCATTTGAATTTCTGCAAGAGCGCCGTGATTGTGTTGACCATATGAGGTCTTGCATTGTCGTGGAGCAGAATGGCCCCACGGGTGAGCTTGCCTGGTCGTTTCGATTTGATTGGTCGTAAATGCGGTTTGGTGTTCCACACCGTACACCGTCGGCTAACGACACTCGTCCTTCCCTGAACCGCTTGTGCCACGCCTTGACCCTTGCAAGGGACATGCAGTGTTCACCGTACACTTGTGACATTCTTCGATGAATGTCCGTCCCCCCTACTCCTTCCGCTGTCAGAAAACGAACAACATCTCTTTGCTCTTCTTTTGACGCCTCCACTTCACTTATAAACGCAAATGACCATTGGACGATTAATGCTTGCTTCTGCTTCCTTTGTATAGTCACGTGACTTCCACCGTCACCCTCTAGCGGCGGGCTGTGAACTTCCGCGCTCTTGTCTGAACCACTCTTTGTTACACACGCAACGATATCATCATTCTGTCTCCGGTTTGCACATTCCAGACTACGGCTCGTTTCTTTTTGAACGCTCCTTATACTTTCGCATGCGGCTTACTCGCCAGACTTGGCTCCAGTCCGATTACTACTTATTTGCATCGATAGGACACGGAATTACTGAGCAGCGCTTCACTTCTTACGAAAATGTACGAAAATGGCTCGATGACTGGTTTGCCTCAAAAGAGCAACAATTTTTTTTGGCGTGATCTCCACAAATTGTCAGACATGTGGGGAAAATGTATGGGCAAAACTTCGAATAAAATATTTTTTATCATTTTAATACAATAAACATGTATTTTCTATACAAAAATTCCGGTTTCATATATACATACCTGGTATCGATTGGTATAGAGAATTATACGGACGATATATTCAGTTTCATCTTTGTGGATTATATTGTTCGTGAAATTCCTTATTTGAAATTTATAATGCATAAATTAAATCAGCAAATACTTCTAGTAGTTGATTGAATTGGAGTATGACGACAATTTGAAGGCAAGGGTATTCCTTTATAGTGGAATCAATTTCCGAGTTAAATCCATAAAGATCAAGAACAAACCACGGAGTAGTTCTTGAGATACTCCGAGGAACTCTGTATGTGGCTTTGAGCCAGAAAAAGGTTCATTTAAAGGAAGGCGGCATTACGAAACCGAGAACAACCCAGACTGTCGAAATTAAGGTTTGGCTGGCTCATTTATTTATATCATTTATATATAATTAAAACCTGTATATTTATTTTCTACTGAAATATAGCCAAAAAAAGATGTACATAGAGCAAAAATTATTTTGGTAAGTTACCCCTGAAATTATCCTGTTCATATTCAACCATTGCGATTGCCACGCACTCTGATATTTTAATATAATGAAATGTATCTCTATGAAATGATAAAATCAAACACAACTGACAGCCATTGGGCTAAAATACGCTGGGAATCCAGAAACTGTGAACAATGGTTCACTGAAAAATTAATCAAGAGAAAGAAGAAAACATAATTCCATAAAAATAGTTTACTACTAACTTGTATATACATTTCGCTGACTACGTCAACTTCATCAACAAGACACTTGGACAATCAGTAGTTTAAGAGTGCCTTGCTGAAATTAAATTATTTTTATGGAATTGTGTTTTCTTTCTCTTGATTATTTTTTCAGTGAGCCATTGAGCTATCGAAAATGAGATTGCATATCCGTAATCAAGCGAAATTCTATATCAGATTAATATATCCTATATTCTAACAGGAACATGGCAACAGACAGACTCAGAATTATTTTGGAAAATGTATACATATTATAGAAAGTAGTTGCATGATGTAGTAAAAAGGTTGCGCGAGGATTTAAATTTTGTATAATCTGCCCCTACCTACAGTAAACATTTTAATTTAAAAGATTTTATTAAAAGTTAAACAATTGATTTTTAAAAATATAGATACCGGATAATTACCTCGTACTTCTTAGTTTCTTTTTTCAAAGTGTACGTATTCGAGTCCATACTGAAAGTTATCATGATTAAACTATGCAGAATCCTGAATAACGATATAAAACACAGGATTGTTTAGAAATTTAAAATAAAAGTCTTCCTGAAATTGAGGGTACTTTTTATATTTAAAAAAATATACTGTAAATGAGAGAGAGAAAATAAATACAATGGTCATTTTTTTAACCTTAACATAAGATGTGCCCAAATGAAAAGGACTCTTTTACTGTAGCGCCGTTGTATCTAATCGACCCTGCTTCCAAACGGATGAGCCTGGAGTAGCGCCATCCCGGCTCCCCAAAAAAACTCACTCTGCCATGAAGGCTGGCTGGGCCGTGGCGTGCTATGATGCAGAGAGGTCGCATCAGGCGGCAAAAGCATAAGGCGGGGGCGGAATTTGGCGGCATTTGCATAGACTTCCATCCTACTGAGAAAATCTACCACACGTCCCTGAAGGCCGGAAACGTGATGCTAGTGCCTTTTTTTCTGAAGAAGGAGGACCTATACTCATCGACTGGCTGGAACGGGGTGAAACAGTTAACGCTGAACGGTACTGGAACACCTTGCTGAAGCTAAAACAGGCTATCAAAAGCAAGCGAACAGAGAAGCTCTCGAAAGGGATAGTGCTGCTCCAGGATAACGCTAAGCCACATGTGGCCATGAAGACCCTCCATCTCTGGGAAGTCCTCAAACATCCTCCGCACTGCTCCGAAATTCCCCATCTCGCATATCTTCGGCCCCTAAAAAAATCATTGAAAGGCCATCGGTTCACCTGTGACAAGTAAGTGCAGAACACTTGGAAAAATGAATGCGTATGAAACCCAGGAATTTAACACTGAGGCCATCCATTAGTTTCCTACGCGCTGGGATCAATGGCAATTATGTATAGGCGTCATATTAGACATTAACAGTACGTCAAATATTATCTATTAAAGATATTCTGTCATTAAAATATTCATTAGATATAATCGTATTTTGTTGGCGACTTCCGCTAACTCCGGTTTATATACTCGCCTTTTCATTTGGAGAGGAGAATAAACTTTAAATTATAATACAGTTGTTATAGATAACAAACGCGAATAATTAAGAATATTTCAAAAATAATTATGTTAATGAATATAATGAATCAAGGGTCCATTGAGTATCTCTAATTTAAAGGGCAACTGACATCAAAATATGACATATATATTTTTTGAGAACAATAAAAGGAGATCTGAGAATTAGCAAAAGTATTTAATGAGAACCTGTGCGTTTCGAATAAACTTCATCATCAGGGTAGGATAAAACTACAGTCTAGATGGCATCTGACATGGAATATATGGGATCATTCCACCAATTAGAGAACAACGCTGCTAATTGGTGGATTACAAAGAGCAAGAGGCAACAAAAACGGAGGCCAGGTGGCCAATGGAAATTATTACAATAATAATCTAATGTCATAAATCCAATTATAGAAAAAATAAGAAAACAAGGCGAACAAAAACTAATTAACAAATAACAGTGTATGAAAACTTGAGTATAACTCTATCGTCCTCATAGCAAAGGACCCCATCTTATCCTCTGGATGACTTAACTAGGTTTCATCTGGCTTCTTGCCTAATTCAGTGTACTTCCCCTGGTTACTTCCTGGATGAGTATGGCAGTGAAAGCGTTGCTTTCGGACCACTCGTCTGGTTTTCCCTGCACTGTTCGATTGTCGATTGTCATCTAGACTGTATTTGTATCCTAACCCTAAAGTTTATTCGAAACGCGTAGGTTCTCATTAAATACTTCTACCATTTGCTAATTCTCAGATCTCCTTTTATTGTTCTTATTACTAGCAAATTAGACCACAATGCAGTTATTAGATATATTTTTTGTCCTAAAATTATAGAGGACATTGTAAAAATAAATTCTGCACAAAAAGTTTTCAAATATCACTATTATTTTAGGAGTTATTTAATTTTAAAAATTAGCGCCTACGTCAGCACACCTGAACGCCTGACGTCAGAGGCTCGCTATCGCTCATACGGATTAGAATTTTATTCAGTTTCCTTTCAACGTTATTCATCGCCTAGCTGTACCTAATTTTTACCGTTTTTTGACGGCAGTAATAAGAGCATGAACTGCAGAATATTTTATTTTCAGGTTTTACCGAAAGATGATAAAATAAGGAGAATTTGAGTATCTACTTTGTCTATGTGCTCCTTTGAAATATTAGGACAGGAGGGGGGAGGGGGGTGAATAAAATTTTAAATATATCGTTTTTATATTTAATTATATTTCGTTTAGAAAAATAACAAACTGCTTATAATCAAACCATATTTATTTTCCTAATAAAGTTTTCCGTGTATTTTATTCTACTTAAAACTTTTTTTTTTTTTGGTTGAACGATTTCCATTATAATAACGACGCTCGACAGACAGATAACGTTCCAAATGTTATATTTATATGAAAACTATGACAGATTTAGATATCGGAAATGCTTGCTTTTTTATTTTTTGCAAGCATTTACATATGATATCAAAAATCCCTTATTAAGACGAAGTAAATTAATTCTTTTTTCCTCTTTTTTTTTTTCTCTTCTTCTGTGAAATGTATAGCTTACTGAGTGAGTGAGCAGTTTCGGAATATGCTAATCTGTGGCTCGAACGTACGAGCCTCCTCGCCCGAGCGCTGCCGCGTCAAAATGTTATACGCTCAACGTATGAGCGTTGTCGGTTTTTATCGATGATCAAATGCGCCTCAGTATAAATCAGTAAATCCAGAAGCTGTGATGACTATTTGTACATGCGGCCTCATGCCACCTTTGAATTACTGAATAAGCTGAGAGTAATAAAATGCTCGGACGGCTTGTAGCTCATCTTTCCCGCGCGCCTCAGCCTCACTTTCCTTCAAAGCGTGGCTTTTTTGTCTCGCGGCAGCCTCAGGAGGTTGCTCGCTCGATCCGTACGCGGCTATAAACAAAACATCGACATCAAGGCAATCTTTTTAAATGTTTCATTCTTACAAATATGTAAGTCGTCACCTAAGTATTTTATTTGCATAAACACTAAATTAGAATTAAAACGTTAAATAAAATTTCCTTAACATTCGTGCATCTCCTAGATCGCTTTTTTATGCAATTTTTTTTTCAAACTAATTTTTTTTTTAATTTTTATCACCGGTTCATACATATAGGGTTATCTATTATTTGTAAATTCAACCTTTCAATGTGATCAAATTCATTTTCATAAACGATTTTCACCAGCAATCCTATTATAAGTGAATATGTGGGTATTGTCTCATGCAAAGATTTCAAACGAATTTCGCCTTTGACGTCACACCCTTGTTCATTTTCGTGCCGAAAAATACTTTTATTGTATAAAAATAACGAAAATTTAAAAAAAATGAAGTGTGCTGCTATGTTCAGCAGTTCATAAAGAATAGATTTAGCGAAAAAAAAATTTTGATGTCAGTTGTCCTTTAATTTTAGTAAATTAAATTTTACTTACTCTTCCACTTTTTTAGAGTTTAAATATTTTGAGAAGGCCTTAAAAACAGTGAGAAAAAGAGACCATATTAAATGTAGATAAACGCATATCTGCTCTTGACATAAAGTCGGTCATAAAGTTCTTGCGCGTGAAGAGAAAGAATTCGCAGGGTATCAGGTTTGATAAGTGGAGCGGGTGAAGCAGTAAACATTCAGTAAAAAATAAAAAAAAGAAGCGGGAATTTATGCCCAAGAAGGATCTTTGTTGGCGACCTCCCTTAACTCCAACCAAGACCTGTGGCCGCCATTTTGCACGGAGAAGCAAATTCAATTTTAAACTAATAGTAAAAACAACTATGATTTTTTAATTTTTATAAACTATAAGAAACTTGAAATTCTTTAAGTAGATGTTCTGTAAATACATCAAATAATAATATATAAAATTGTAAAGATTTATAAATTTATATTATGAATTAAATTCGGTGTTTGTGTCCGCGAAAATTTAAAAGATTCTTCTGTGAGTAAATGCTGTCAGCATTTCATTTATGCTGTATTTTCGTATATTGACAGATTACACAGGTCAACACACATTATGGTGCCGGCGAATTTTCAAGTATTCTTAGGTAATTTTAGGGCTTAGAATTCAAAAATAACTTCATATTTGTTCTATCAGGTATAGTTTTCGAGATATCAACGTCGCAACCGTCGCACAATACAGAAATAGCAGTCATGAATGTGGTTTCTAGGTTCCCTCCAAACAATCGGCAAACTAAATTTCAGACTTCTCCTTTGTCCATTAGTCCATTGCCGTAAGTGTTCCGTACAAATTTTACACACAGCGTGTGGTCCACGTTTTGTCTTGGTCAAGTATCCAAGGTACGCTCTTTTTAGATAATTATGGCGCTGATAATCATGGCGGATTTTTAGTAAAATTCGTGGCTATCTATTGGGAAAAAACGCCACGAACTTTTTCCCAGACCTATTATATCAACGTCGTACCTCTGTACCAAAACAGATAGTAAAAGCGCATTAAGTTAGTGGCGCTGTATCTCAAAAACTATAGCTGATAGAGAGGAACTGTTTTCATATTTGGAATCAACACATCAAATATAATCAAAATCAGTTTTAACATTCCAGGCACCAAACAAAAAAATGTTTTGTAGACCTGTGTTATATTTAGTTCTGATTTAAAATTTGGAGGAGATCTTATCCTGCAGTGGCTAGATGATGGTTGTGGATGATGATGATTTATTTCTAATCACAAAATAAAATATAAGGTCGGAGCAGTTTTTGTCTCGGGCCCGATCGGAGGTTAATTGGTCCCTGATGATGTTATAGCATTTATAACTTATCACCGGGGAACTTACTGAGATAAGTTATCAACATTATTCTTCCCCGTTTATCATCTTTAAGCCTGTACCTTATTAAAAACCATCAATAAATTTATTAATTTAATTGACTGAAAAATTACTGCTAATTTTATTTACTTTTTAACGATTTTAAAATTTTTAACTTTTAATTATTCGAAAAATTTGTTCTTGCAGCTTATTAAAAATAACGCTATGAATAGTACGATGAGTCATACAATACATGCGAAAAACCATGATTTATTTAAAATATATTTCATAATTAAATTTTGTTGAGAAAGTTGGATAGTGATTACAATCTATTTTAACTTTTTATAAAAAAATTGTCAGCTTTTCACCATCGTTTTAACGTTTATAGTAAAATAAAAACTAGAACGCTCATTATAAAATGAAGTAAATTTATCTTCAAGAGGAGTAGAAAATGGTTGATTGAGCATGCTCTGTTCCCCGCACAAAAAAGGCTGACAGCGAGTTGCAATTGATTGTCTTCACTGAAATTGTAACTTCACTGAATCTCCCCTCCCTCCCGCCACTCAGTCTTCCTCCATAGTCTCACTATAGTGACTAACAGTCTCCCGCCACTATAGTCTCATTGCCGCATTCGAACTTCTATGGTGATTATAAGGACTTTATGACCGACTCTCGTATAGTAAATTCTTCAAAAAAAAAAAAAACTCTTATAGGTTAGGTTAGGTTAGATTACCAGTAGTTGACACTTTACGTTTTAAGGGCTTTAAGTAAGGTAATAGGGGAAGAAAAAGGGCTGGAACTGCCATCTGGTATTAGGCTTCCCAGAACAGCAAAAAGCTAGGAACTTTGCTCGCTGTTTTGGCCTCTACCATGTGTTGATTGTTCAGTGCCAAATTACTGACAAGGGAACTACATGAAGGTGTTCGGAGCATTCTTTGTTTGCGCGCAAGCATACCTTGGAAGCGAAGGCGTTGCGCAGAGCGGTAGCGCTTCGTTCAAATCGGAAGTGAAAAATTCAAAAATATGGTGGTAAGAGGGGAAATCAAAATCGTTAACGGCGGTCGCCAAAGAATGGGGATCAAAAAATTTGTATAGTAATTCGTTTTTTCAAAAAATTTATCGTAATTTTTTAAAAAAATATTAAATTTGACACCAGATCTGAGTGCTATGACCTCACTTTCCTGTTCATCGTAGCCGACGAGAAAGACAGGCCTGGGCACTCAAAAGTCACCCGACCCTAGTAGTCTGATTAGATAGAATGAGTTGAATTCAGTTGCTCTCAAAAATAAACAAATCGATAAGGGTTTTGTTTTTCAATTTTCATTTTTGGATCGGACACCAGTATCAATTTTTCCTTACGCTAACATGAAGGTATATTCAGGGCCGTAGCCAGGACGTTATCTTGGGGGGGGGGGGGTCGATTTTTAAAAATTTCACTGAGTCGGACGTTTTTCCATATTTGGGAGGCGGACCTTTTTCCGTAATGGGTTGGTCGTCGACCCCCCTCGACCCCCCCCCCTGGCTACGGGCCTGTATATTGACTTCATATCAGCGTAAAGAGAAGAACTTGATACTTGTGTCCGATCCAAAAATAAAAATTTGGAGAAAACCCCATATCGTTTTTGTTTATTTTTAAGAGCAAATTTTAATTCTATTGGCGATATCTTTTTTAATTTTCACGCTATTTGCTTAGGCTTTTTATAAGAGTAGCTTTATACATTTGGCTAAAAAAGTATGCAAAAGATATTTTGGTAACGCTTGCTCATGCGCAGTTAAACTTTTAGTAAAAATGCTCACATTTCATCAAATATTTAATATTTTTATTTTCTGATTGCAGGGTGTGTCTCTACTGTAGTTTGTCAAGTTCTTGAAAATGGCATTGCATTGGGTTGAAAACCCTGCATGTTATAAAGAGAAAACTTACGAACACATTTCGATTTTTTTAAAGAAACCTTTATATCCCCATGAATATACGCGCTATTCTCATACAGAAAATAAAAGAAGCCTCTTAAGTATATGTTACAGCTACAACTCATTTCAAGCATTTTTTACAGGGTGATCCCAAACATTATTCTTTTGGTTCACTTTGTTCCTGTTCCCCTCTTTGCCTTCGGGACAAAATCCTCGCTGAAATATATGAGGTGTAACATGCTCTTTACATCCATGAAGTTTCAGGATAATTTGTCAAATATTTTTCTAGATATTCGACAAAACGTCTAAAATCGAAAGTGTCCGATTACTTGTGGGTAGTTAGCGTATTTCAATTTGGTGTGAATCTATCAGGTACAGGTTCGTGAAGTTCCCTTGTAAGTTTAAAAAAGCACAATTTCAGTTAATGTTAAACAATTTACTCATTTATTAAAAAAAAGCTTGATATTATTATCAATTATTGTCAATTTTTTTTGTTGTAAAAATGTATAATAAAAATGCGTAATTAAAATGTTATCAATTACTGGTAAAACTGCTTGTCAACTTCTGGTCAACTGCATTAGTTAGGAAAAAGAATTAATAACTTAATAGCTTTTAAAGATATAGTAGTTGTTTAATGATTGGTGCATTCTGCGTTATATTTCCAATTTAATGGTATAACTAGAAAAGTTTCAAAAGCAGTTTGATTTTAGTACACAATACCGTTTCACTGTAATGTCTTAAACTGTCAATTATTGGTACATCTACCCTAATTTGTTTATTATTTATTCGATTCACATTTAGACAGCTTAAGCGTGAAGAGGTTAAAAAGCTTGGAAATAAATTCAAATACAAAGCACATTAATTTCACTGTACCTCTAGTAATCGCATTCTGTCTGAGAGATTAATACTTTTTAGAGTCCAGCGAAATGAGAGTTCTCTAGAATTTGAAAACCGATTTTAATAAGTTTAAAAATATTAATAGGAAAATTAATTTTAATTATATTGAACTCATTAAAAAGTATCACCTACATCTATTTGACACAGTTTAAACAAATTTATAAAGAATCACTGTCACACTGGTAAGCAATATCTTACCTACAACGTTTCTGACACATGATATTACAATCGTTTTCTATTTTCTTCGTTTTCTTTAAATCTATAGTTAAGAAATTGAGATATTTAGAATACAGATGATCTTTCTTGTAAAATTTAAAAAACTTCATTAAGTCCGAAATAATAAAATTAGCAGTAGTCAACATGAGCTCGAATTAAATTATGCAGTAACCGACTGATATCTGAATTTTTATTTCTAAAATTATAGAAAAGGAACAACTGCCCTAGCCGCCTGGAGAAGTTTAGTGAATTGGCTTGTAAAAGACGGACAATAGTAGCCGGCGGTGAGGATAGAAGAAAAGGTGGTTATGTGGCCTTCCCTTTTGTTTTAGCAATAAAAACGTTATAAGCTATCCTAAAACCAGGTGCTATACGCAAAGAATATGGTATTATGCTGGCATGAAGTACCATTTTTTGAAAAAATCAAATGCTCAAAATTTTTGAATAATCATGCGGTTTTTGTGGTCAGTCCAAACAGACCAGATGTGATCATGTGTAGGTATTATAGCCCCCGGAGGAGCCATTATAAATACAAACTTTTAAACTCAAGAATAAAAAAGAATAAAATCAATATTCAACAGTCAAAACATTAATAATTAACCAGTTGAGAATGAGCAAGCTTTCATTATGTCACGTATAAAATGAGTTAAGTGCAGTCGAAGTTACGCTAGGCTTAAACTATGACACAGAGAACATACAATACGATAATAAACAGTATCTATTAAAAAAAAGTTTAACTTAAACAGATTAATAAGTGTTTGTAAAATTAACAGACTTCTAAATTAACGCGTAGAAAATCCTGCTTCGAACTCTCTCGAAAATTTGATGTGGAAGAACAATAGTATTCCGGCCCACTATTAGTAATAAACTAGAAGAGGTACCCGGCGTTGCCCGGGATAATTACACTTGCACAATCTTTTCCTTTCATTGTTAGTCATGAGATATTGATTGTTTGTTCATGCAGAGCGTTTGTGAATTGCGTGTTGATACCATTGTTGATACCTATTGTTGTACAAACTTTGCCTTGCATTGTTGGTCATGAGATATTTCTCATTAAAATGCCTTGCCATAACCATGAATATCGATTTTTTATCGATATTTATTATTTTTCCGAAATCTGAGGTCATGCTTTGAAGGTCATGTATGCGAAATTTTATCAAGATCGGAATAAAACTGTAGATTTGTATAAAAAACGTACAGACCCACAGACAGACCCACAAACATCCTTCTTTATATATATATACTAGAAGAGGTACCCGGCGTTGCCCGGGATAATTACACTTGCACAAACTTTTCCTTTCATTGTTAGTCATGAGATATATATTGTTGATTCATGCAGTGTGTTTGTGAATTGCGTGCTGATACCATTGTTGATACCTATTGTTGTACCAACTTTGCCTTGCATTGTTGGTCATGAGATATTTCTCATTAATATGCCTTGCCATAACCATGAATATCGATTTTTTATCGATATTTATTATTTTTCCGAAATCTGAGGTAGACAGTGACCTTCCTCATGCTTTAAAGGTCATGTATGCGAAATTTCATCAAGATCGGAATAAAACTGTAGATTTGTATAAAAAACGTACCCACAGACCCACAGACAAACATCCTTCTTTATATATATAGATAGATATAATAATAAATAAGCAAATCACTCCAGGAAGGCCGCGAAGCTATGCGTTTAAGTCTGTTTCACAGTTACAGTTTGCGGGCGGAAAACAGGCGGATGTGGAGCCCGCAACGCAAGACGAAGAGTTTCCGCACGGACTGCTGTTTCACAATTAGCGGAATTCGCCCGCATTACTCTCCGCAACTGCTTGCGGGCGGAATTTTCAATTCAAGCTGGTTCTGAAATTTAGCGGATTCTGCAACTGCTTCAATCAGTCAGTTAAGTTTCGGCGCATCTTTGTTGCCATATTAGGCGAATACACTGTCTATGTGAAATCGGCATTTGGGAATGTAATTTTAAAAATTTTGCTGTCAAAAACAGCCTTCGCCTATGAATGCGACGAAGGTCGCTGCGAGGCGCCAATTTGTGGGACGTCGATCTTGTTTGGGAATGAACCAATCAGAAGACAGTTAATGCGGCCATGAAAAGGAAAGTTGTTAAATCGCCCGCTTCGCGGACGGTGGCACTAGTATACGCTTCCTTGTAAAGCTCTAGATTAAGAAAGTACGGCAAACTTTGTCGTCTGCTACCAAATCCGCCATTGTTGGCCCAAATGGCCCTATAAAGTGAATTACGCTTCCTCTAAAATTCGTCTTAAATGCATCCTTTTCGCAAATTTTCTTATTATTATCGTCTGGAAATATAACTGGCAATCAGTTAATTCTGTAACTATTGATTTTTCTTTAAATTTTCTTTTCAATTATAATTTTTTACATATAAATAATGATAACGTTGAGGCAGTTTAATGATAATCAGATTCAGTTTTTAGTTTATTTTCACTTTATTTATTTTTCCTTAATAAACGATTTACATGTAATTAATAAATTTTATAAAACACTGTGTGTAGTTTTTGTAATTTTATTTATCAAAATATAATTTTATAAAATTTTATTAAAATATAATTTAATAAACTTTTATGAAATTAATTTTTATATTTATATCAAAAAATTCACTTTACCAATTTTAATTTTATTAAATTATAAAAATTATTAAATTATTAAAAAAAAGTATAATTATAAAAATATCAAATATAATTTAATAAAATAGGAACTATTAAATTTAAGTTTTGGATTTTAAATATAAAAATCACTTTGATAATTGTATTTTGATAGAAAATTTTAAAAATTATAATTTGGAAAAACTAACCGTTTGATTACCAAAAAAAAATTACAAAAAAATAACTACACATGCAATGTATTTTGAAATTTATTCATTTATGGAGGTTTATAATATTGACGTAAAAAATCTATCCAAAACTTATAGTTAAAATTTTCTATATTTTTTTTCACCCAACTAGCAAATTTTCGTTATTCAATTTCATATTTTATATTCAAGTTTAATGATGAGAGATAATTAACTTTGCTAAAATAAGATTTAAATAACATGGACGTTTTATTTCAAGTTTTGCCGTACATTTCACAGACAGTTTAACCTTGTTATATTGAATTGTATTTTCTTAAAAAGAACTATATTCAACAAAAAATTATATTTTCTGATAGTCTGAGAATTGCACAACGCAACATTTCTATAACATTCGATTAAGTTATAATATAAACGTACTTGCTTCTTATTACTTCAGATATTTTAACGAATTTATTAACCTCCAAGCAGCGTAGATGGAAGGATTCTGAAATTTTGCTTATTCGGATTCAAATTTAGGATCAATCAACGAATATTTCGTTAAAAATTTAATCTAAATTGCATCTTCCGCATGCATTTCAATGGTATCTATCGCTGCGTTTGGGCCAACAATGGCTGACAAACTCACGTGACAGCCGTTCTACCAATCAGCAGCTGCGGGCGGCGCGGAAAAGGTTTGCCGTACTTTCTTAATCTAGAGCTTTACTTCCTTGGCGGATCCGCTAGGGCTAATGGGGTGAAACAGGGTTTAAGTTAACTTAATGCTTGGCTTGTAATGCAGGAAAGCTAACATTAATTGAAAATAAAAATAAAACACCATGAGAGTGATACCAAGGTAAGAATATCCTCCTTAAAGATTATTCTTTTGCCCTTGTAAAGAAGTGCGTGCCTCACGGCTTCATATTCTAGCATATCAAAAAGAAAAGCAATAAGCAGGCATTAATAGGCCTGCCTGCGCTATTAATTGCATGAGCGGGAGAGCAAGAGAGAAATGGTAAAGCTAACGTAGAGAAGAATTAATAGCTTACCTATCGTATGGGACGAAGGTGCCGAGGTTTTCCTGTATAAATGCCGTAATAGTCCAGAGGGCTATCAACACCACCCTATATACTGAAAAGTCGCTGCTTCTGCCAGTCATCATGCAAAGCGGGCAACAAACTCTGCAATTCCACATCTTCTACGTCGACTATCACTTTTGATGGCGACGTGGCGAAGTGTTCTGGGCTGAGAACGATTTCAGGAGCTGACAAAATCCAGCCCCAGGAGCTGAGTGAATCCACGGGCGAGGTGCAAGCTGCTCACTTTCGTGTGTAGTTAAGCTGCTGGGGCTCGGCGGACAATTCACTCGTTCCTTGAGAAGAGCCGCTGTCGGGCTTCTCAGCAACGACGGGCGATAAATCTTGAGTAAAAGACACTAAGGGAGGAAAACAGTTAGCAGAACATATCTCAGACGCACTTTCTTGTATGCATGAGACTCCTCTCCTGCAAGGCTTCCAATGTTGGTAATTCGCATTCGCTCTTTTCTCGTGATTAACTCCGTTGCCTTCTAAGCAATTCACGAACGCCCGTCCGGAAGCAGAGGAGTTCACGACGATCTTTTTTTTCTGGCCTCCTTCCTTCTTGGTCCCCGCTCTCTTCTCTCTTCCTTTCAATCTTCCGTTCTCCTGCCTTTCTCTTCGCTCTTTTCTGCGCCGCATCCATGCCTTCCACCTACGCAATTCCTTTCCTAATCTCACCTCGCTTAACATCACCGAATTATCCTTACCACCCGCAATAGATGGCGCCACATTATCTGCAACATTTGTTTTCCAGCAGAATTCGTGTGCTGGAAGCATTGGAACCTTCGAACGTCTCAGAACTCTGTGACACATCACCAAAAATGAACTTAAAAAGTTTATGCTTAATTTAAATATTAAACATTATATGAATAGGTAAATGTATTCGATAATAAAAGTCGGTGAGTGATATTGTATACGCATGTTTGAGAGATGTGCGTGAACATCTGTATGCTTTCGAATAGTGTATCAGATGCTGAGGATAGAGGTGAACGGGATAATGGCAATCACCTAAGAACAAATCACAATATAATCAGCAGTACATGCCGTAAGTACAAATTTTTTATACACAAGAGTGAGCATAAATTATTACTATAAAAAAGGTTTATAATATTATAACTATAAATGCTATGATATTATTTGAAAAAATGAAAGAATTTTTCGTTCCATTTTTTCAAATAATATCATTACCTGATCTTTGGAGAATTAGCTCCCAGTTCTCGTTCATTATGTTTTATAAATGAAATGTCGACGCGGTTTGAAACAATGGAAGGAGAAATTCACAAAGTTTTTAGCTGCTTTTATTACGTGACTGGTCCCAGCATGCAACGCGGTATTGCACTATAATCAAAATGGCAACTCTCGAGTAGAAAGCATTAAAATCTCCGATTAAAAATCAACGAAGTTACCGTGAAGATCCGCCTGATAAGAGATCATTAAGAGATCAAGTTCACGCAACAGGAAGTAAGTTGCACCAGGAGAGCACAGGTAGGCCATGCAAAAATTACAGAAGCATTCACTCGCAGCCCAGAGAAATCAACGCGTCGTTTGTTTATTTTTTTCTTTAGGTTTTATGGGCGTGTCGACAGCTAGGTCATGCCGCGACCTTTCACATGACTACTATCTGTATATAATCCGAGAAATAAACTTGGTTATTTTCTTTTACGCTTTCCGGGGACAAACATAAAACATCCATGCCCACGGCGGGATTCGAACCCGTGACCCGACGGATTCGAGAACTGAAAAGTCTACGCTCCAACCCTCTCGGCCACCTGATGCCAGCCAATGCATCCTAGAAGTTTGGAACTTAACATTTCAAGGAGCACTATCCGTATGGTTTTCTCATGAACAACTGCAGTTTCATCTGTTTGGTCCTATGAAGAGGTTCAAGTCCGGGCAACGGTTTGATTCTGACAAAGACAAGAAATCAGGCGACTGCATTTGGCTTTACATCATAAAACGGATTTTTATGCAGATGGTTAATGAAATGCCTACTCTTCTGAAGCTTACCCCTGTAAAATTCACATTATCCTTGAACTGGATAAGGACAACAAGCCGGGATACTTTGCGTTTGCCGTAGTAGTGTTTGACAGAATCGACAATGACAATGTTTTCCTTTCCAATATTGTTTTTAGTGATGAGGCAACATTCTGCATGTCTGGAAAAGTTAATAGACACAATTCCAGGATCTGGGGACCAGAAAGCCCATGTGTTACACGATCATAAGCAGGACAAAGAGAAATTGAACTTGTGGTGCGCACTATCGCAAATGGAGGCGATAGGACCTGTTCTTCTTCGTTGAGCAAACAGTGAACAGTACTAATTACCTAGGGATGCTATTAAATTGCGCATTACAATCGTGGAGGAACATCAGCCAAGAGTTTTTCCAACAGGACGGCGCAGCACAAGTTCAATTTCTTGTGGTAGTATATTAACGAAATAATTAAGACAGATGGATTGAATGATGGCACGATCTCTTGGCCACCAGATCCACTCCTTAATTCCCACCGATATTTCCTGTGGTAGTATATTAAAGAAAAGGAATCGCCCAAACCACATCATCCATCATCCAGGAGATGCTCAGTGCCATTTAGAGAGAGATTGAATACTGCCTTGATATTTTGCGGGCCTCAACAAGAGCTCATATCGAGTTAGATTAATTCTTGGCGATATGACTGCAACTGCTATAAAAACTTTAATGGCCGTATTCATTAACTCGAATTATTCTGAGAGTTAGGGTTAGGATTAGAGTTAGGACGAGAAATAGTATTTGAACGTTAATCTATTGTATAACGAGAATCACATGTTAAGGTTTAACCGTAAGATTCCTAAGTTGCACTTTAACCCAGGTAGTGAATACGGCCATAAGAATTTCTATTTTCAATGTTCCAAACCGCCTAAAGATAGCTTTTCTAGATATAACGTTATGAACGTTCCTTATAATACCAATAATTTATGCCCACTCTGTAGAATCGCGCCAAGTGTTCACTTCCACTGAATTAAGGGAAATGTTTCTATTTGTTATGGTTTTGGTGTAAAAGAAGAAAGTGGAAATGGTACATTGACGTTATTCCCCCACAAGATTGGTATAAGGGATCAGAGTTTGGTTGCTTAAAATACATTGAAAACTCATTGTTTTCATAAAGCATGTGAAGAAAAATTACTCAAATAATCAATTTCTAAATGAACTCTAAATGGACAATGTTGGCTAGATAATTAAAGGACAAGTACCACTTAAAAACTAATTTTTATCTGAATAATCTAGAGTGAAAATAAATTAATGTAATAATATTAAAAATTGCCAAAAATTTCTCTAAATATATAAAAACTGCGTTTATATACGTATTTCGTAAAATCCGTCGCGCTCCATTTTGGATGTGGAGCGATCATCCCCGTGACGTCATCGGCCTGCTGAAACACGAGCTGTAGCTACTTTTAGTATTGTATGAGGTATACGATATGGCTAAGTGCGGCTCGGATAGCAGTTATGAATTCTCTTCAAGCGACAAAAATTTCGATGGAGATTTTTAAAACTATTCTATGAATTATTTGAAAATCGTGAAATTAAGCCATACCAATTGGAGCCGCAAATAAAAAGATTTGCCAGTTGAACTTCTAGGCAACTGCCATGACGGGGAAAACGCCCCTCCCACATCGCTTAATATTCATAAAATGTATGATTTTTAGACCGTTATCTAATTAACTTTTATTATTTATACAGGCAATATAGATATACTAGGTTATCGGCAATTTACGAATTGGATCTAGGGTAGGCTTGAAAAAAATAACAGAAAAGTTTTTCCAAATTGTGTTGTGAGCATTATCAGGAAAGAATTTCCCTCTGAAGTGTACTGTGCGTTTAAATACCGAAGATATTAAAGACATATTTATAGCATATTTACATTTATTCCTACAGTGTTTCTATTCATTCATCATTTATTCCTACTTAGTTTTCTTTATCTGCTTATCAATAAAATTTGAATTTTCTTACAAAAAAATCTTTGATTAATTTTTCAGTAATAAAAATTTTTTGATTCTGTTTCTTAAATAATAGACAATTTGGGATTTTTTGTACGAAAAAAAACCCCACGAAAACGACATAATTTAAGTGGCAATTTCGTATTTGCTCATGATTATTTTTTGTTTTCGTCAAACAAGTTGCGCTGTGTGCACGAAACCGACTTTTCATTTTTTCGAAACGAAATTTGTTTCCCTTGCAGCATTCGGCCCTGTTCAAAGTGGATTCTTCCAGTCGATTCGAAAGTTAGTTATCAACATTTTAGAATAGACATTTTATCAACATTTTGCTTAAGCTACTGCAGTAGGTAATTCATGTTTATTTAATAGGGTTGTTTGTGCTGTCGAAATGCACTGTACGTTCAAACTTTTTCTTTGACGGAGCTAAAGTTTGGCGTTCATTATGAATCGGGGAGCTGATGCGCAGATGAATGCGCACTCGTTTCGTCATACGCAAATTGCACACGAAATTCCCTACGAAAATCTTGAAAAAATTCCGTTCATAAATGACGAAAATGAAAAATTTTTTAATTCGGTTAATTTTTCGTTTTCGTATCTTTTTGATTTTCGTACGAAAAATCGCAACCTGTCTAATAACAGAACAGGCAGTATTTTCATTTATTTATATGGATTATAGCAAGTTTTGTATGCAGATACAACATTTTTTTTTTTTTTTTTTTTTTTGCTTGGACGATTACACATATCTGATAGAAGTGTTGGTTTTGAATAGTTTCTTTTCCTATTTTTTTTCTTTGGTAAATAATTGGATCGACCTCATATTCACACAGAAGAGACGCTGTTGCTTTTGCCGGGATTCCAAATCTATCCGTTGCTTTTTTCTTATTTCTTGAGCAGAAAAGGGTGAAGCATAATTGTTACACACGAATACCGAACGAAGTTTATAAGGCATGGTCAAATCGATGTCATGTTGTGAGCAAAACTGTGCTAATTTGGAAAGAAGAGTTTCCAAATTCATTCAGTGTCATTCATATAATGCCTCCTTTTTTAAAATCATATAGTCGTGACTTTACTAACCTAAGCTACACACATTTCAATAAACATTCCTTTACACAGAGGTCATTAAATAAATTAAAATGGCCAAGGTAATATTTGGAAACTCTTTCTTGTATGTTTACTTAAAAAAATCACGGTGTCGAAGATTACAAGCAATTATAGATGAGCTCTCTAACGTCTCCTACTGAATTATGGAGCAGGCCGATGATGTTACATCGCCAGCTTGGTAACAAAATCATGGCGGACACCGTTTTTCGCTCACTGTCGTATTTTGCCGTTTTCATCGCAGATTTTTAAGGAATATGATGATTTTTATAGAAAATGATTAATGAAAGTGTACTATAAACGTCATGAACTAACAAAATTTAAATAAAAAAGAGTATGTGATTTTTAGTAGTACTTGTCCTTTAATTTAATTGGACTAGAATGAAATAACTTTTAAGCAATATAAACAAAACAAATACGAAATGAGCAATGACTTCACTAGGAATTCACACAGAAAACGTGTTGCACACAAATCCATCTGCTCTATCCTATCTAGAGCTTCTAGAGCAGAGTTAAATGTGCGATTAAACATTAGATACATCATAACAGAATTTATGGTAATAAACATTTCATATGCAATTGAATTCGTAAACTTATATTTTTAGAAAGAAAGACATAGAATAGAAATTGACAGCACTCCAGCCAAACAGATAAGGTCAAGGTAGTGACAGGTAAATCCTCAAACGGTGATGAGGAAGCAGTCTGTGCTGGAGTGTTTCTGCTGCAAAGTAGATACGAAATGCTCTGGTAACCGGCCATTCCCACTGACCGTCATTATCCCGTCTACCCTAAGTAAGTGAGTGCATGAAAATAAAACGTGAAAACCATAAAATCAGAATATACGTACGAGGGTTGGGGCATAAGTTATGGCATTTTTTTTTGTGAGAATTCGACCGTGGGTGGAAAATGCGAAATTTATAGATGAAAGGACAAGGAATGGAGGAAATGTACGGACATTTAGCTCTTCATGTTTATTAAGGTAGTTGATATAACATTACAACTTTCATGTTTCAGAATCATTACAGCACACATACCCGTTCTAAAGGGCCTGAAAGTAGTCCCCTGAACGTTCACAGTACGCTGCCAACGATGTGACAGGCGCCCATATCATCTGCTTCACCATTTCTCTCACCATGTGGAAATCTGGTCATCTCCTGTTGCACAATACCCGTATTTGCAATGTCCATTCGTGTCCGAAGCTGTCTACCACGTAATAGTTCCTTACCGTCCGTATAAGGTCAAAATCACATCGAGAAAAGTCCGGAGAGTATAGTGGATGCTCCAATTCTTACCAAAGCCAGCGGAGACCGGCTATATTCAACTCGGGTTACATCCATCCTGCACGGCGGTTGACTAAGAACTGATTTAACATTGTTCTCTATGCAACAAAAGGAAATCACAGGGCCATCTGGTGTTATGGAAATATACTATGAATGAACGGTTTCCTCGAGACATATGACATTTTGTGATACCATCCCTTAACTATGAAAAATAAATAGTTGCCATGACTTATGCCCCAACCCTCGTATATGTAGGAAGTATATAAATTCTAAAAATTATAAAAAACTCCTGGGTCCATCAGTTTAAGTAGCCAAACCACCTATCAATATCAGTATTTGATCATGAGATATGTTCTATTTCATACCAAGGTTGCATTATGGCTGTCATTTGCTGAGTTAATAAATTGTACTTCAGTCCTTTAGGATTTATGTTGTTAAATGTAAACGCCATATGAAATAATGATTGAATACTGCAGTTCATATCATACGGTTGATAGGCTATATCTCCGTAAAAATTCAACCAACTGCAGTCTTGGTTGAATATGGTGGTAAGATGACTTATATAGGTACCAAACGTTGGAGTTTCTTACCACCATATCCAACTTAGACTGTGTTATCATCTGCAACTGAGCTCTTCGAATGTAGAGTTTCTTTAAAAAAAGCCTCCAACCTTTGGATCTACAAAGAGTCATCTTGAGTTTTAACATCCGAGTGGTCAAATTTGCTTTCAGCGAACTTGAAGTACGAGGGACGTTAAAATTTCACCGTTGGCAACGAAAGTGATGGCGACTGTATTCTGCGACAGCGATAGGTTTCAGTATTCTTAGCGCTACTAACATGCTAAGAAATAATGCTGGAATGCAGACATTGCCTAAGAGTGATAACAAATGGCGCTCTCAAGGAGAAAGAGGCGTCTGTTTAGATATAGTCCCTGAAACAGGAAGAGCGCGGAAGAAGCGTCGTAGACGGCTGCGCAAAACAGAGAGCAATTAGCGGGAGATTTGGAAAGGGGATTCGGCTTACGAGATTCTGGGTGAAAGGTCGTCTGTTTCTTCGCGGAGAAAAAAGAACACGAATGAACTCCGTTCGAGGAGAACCAGGAAGGAATGTTCGAGCAGAGAGGGAACAGTGAATTATCTTAGTAACGAAAAACTAACTCCACGTGCGAACTCAGACAATGTACCGTCTATCCACAGCAACGTTAGTGCTCCTTTCGCTAATGATTTTTCTAAATTAGTTTGTTCTCCAGATATGAACTGCGAGTGGAATTCTACAGAGAAAGCAACCTGTGCATCGTTAGCTACATTCTGCGAGTCCACCGAGCTTCCTGTCTCCATTTCATCAGATACTGAAGAAAAAGGGTTAGAAGAAACGCCCGCCATTATTTGTGAGAGTACGACGGATATTTTAAAGAAGAACGAGTGCGCTCCGACCGAGCAGAAGGCATCATTCCTTGCAGACACGCCCACGTGCTTCGGACCTGGATACGACTTCCAGAGGGTGTCAGCGGATTGCAGTTTTGCGCTAGTGAGTGTCTTCTACTTGTGCGTCATCGATTGCGCACCGTTCCTGTCCTGAGAAGAACTCTCAAATTTTTCTGCAAGCGATATCATCGCTGGAATCTTTCCTTGGTCCTTCAGAGCCTACATGAGGGAGAGTCTCGGCACCTTCGCCCTAATCTCGAGGTAAGCCACCTTTCCAGTATTGTTTTAATAAGTTATTGTCACGCCCTTTCCGTTTAATGCACATAAATATGAGTCTTACCGCTCAGCGCTCTCTAAGCCATAATTATTTGCTTTTGTTACTCCTATGAGCTTAATCGCAGATTATTGGAATTAAAGGGGCGTAGTTTTTTTCACCTAGTTTAAGATCCAGCCAAATTCAATTGCTCATCTCATTAGAGGGATTCTTTGTAACGTATGTAGCTTAATTAGGTAATTAACGGGCTTAAGTATCACGTTTATGCTTAATATCTAATGTAGTGGCTTGTTAACGTTATTTGGTGATAGTGCAAAGTCCTGGAAGCGCGGGCATTACTAGTTTTACTAATTGGGCGTAAATTATCTTTGCAACTTCCCTTGCCTGAAGGAACAAGATGTTCAACGCCCATGCATAACCGCTTTCTGTAATGCGGCCAGCAAATGAAGGCATCTTATCAACATAGGACTTTAAAACATTATTTGGTGGAATCCATTTTTTTTAATCACCTCTTTGCATTGTTTATATGACTGTTATTGAAGAAATTCAAGTAAATCAAAATTGCTAAATTAATAAGACCATTCTGAATGTTAGAGAGGGGTTCAATGTTCTAATTATTAGTTAAAGAACCTCTGGGCCAGTTATGGTTTAATGTAACCCTATAGAAGATAAATCATCTAGATATTTGTTTAGGGTTTTCCCCGTGTTAGGGGAATCTCCTTGTAACCATTTCTTTTGGATTTGTGAGTTTATCTCAACTTAAATGCCAGTAGGCAGTACCTACATTATTTGTTTAATTGTGTAGTTTGTTTAATGGTTATTAAAATATCAAAAAAATTATAAGCTCCTTGTACATGTTTATTAGTCACTCACACCTTCCACTGCGCGTGTTCGTGACAGTATCATTTCTTGTCTATTTCTATTTCTTGGAAGAACGTCGAACCATAAATGCATCATATTACAGTAACATTTTGAGGACGTCCCTGAAGCCGGCACTAAGGAAAAAGCGACCAGGACTCCTTACCAGTCTTTATGCAAAACAATGCCAGACCACACACAGCCAAACTGACTATGGACACACTAACGGAACTCAAATGGGACATCTTTACACCTCCTGCATACAGTCCGGATCTCTCCTCTTGCGACTATCACCTTTTTGGATCATTGAAAGTTTTTGTGAAGGCAGAGGTTCGGCTCCAATGAGGAAGTGAAAAAGGCTGTCCTGAAGTGGTTTCGACATCAGCCTGAAGATTTCTACAAAATCGGTATCCAGATGCTTCCAGAATGCTGGTAAAAATGTGTAGAGAAGCAAGGAGAATTCTTTGAGAAATAACTTGTGTGTGGGTGTGTGTGTGTTTGTATGTGTGTGTGTTGTAGTTTCCTGATTTTATAAAAAAAAAATCCAGGTCAAATTTTATCGCCCCTCGTACATTCCATCTGTACATTTTTATTACATGGAAAAAATCATATCATTACCTTAATTATTGCTTTATTTGATATTCTACCTACAAAAAAAAATGTGGGTATTGATATTCGTACTTCCTACGTGGCATTAATATTTTTTTATTAGGCTAGGGGGGTCATTTTACCAGCAGGAGGCCACATTGCCACCTTTTTCTCTACTGTTTACAGCTTAATTTAACCATATTTCTCAAATTAGTAGATGAACTTTATATCAATATTTAATAAATTATCTTTTGGCACCCAACAATTAGACATCAAAAACTGATTAAATAAAAGTGGACATCAAATTGTCTACAATTTTTTGTCTACTGCTTTTAATGCGTGTTCCTTCGAACGACGAATAGTTCTTCAATTTTCAATTATATGCATTTACATAGGTAAATATTCAAAGATACCGAAAAAGTTAATGAATCATTTTTTGCTCAGGCGAAATTTTTATTAACAAAATGAAAACTTTTGTCACTTAACGTTTATCGTGTTTTTATATCATTTACTGTTTCATTATGTAAGGGCTGTTAGCCCATTTCTCTTGTACCCTGATGAAGGCGGGATTAAATGCCGAAACTAGTTGGTTTTAAACTACAATGCTGTACTGCAAGGTCTCTTTTCATTTTGTTATTAAACACAGTACAGAGAACAGCATCCTCAGAGATTTGAAATTTTTACGCATTATCAATGGTCGTTTCCAGAAAAGATATCTAAAACTTTGATGAGCATCCAGAAACTTGCTCTGCAGGAAATTTTGGAGACTGAAAAATTTCAATATTCGCTTAGATTCACATATTAAACAATGTTAATAGCAAAAGTGAATTTGCGCTTAGTTTACATGTTACATAGCAGCAAAATGTATGTGGAAGAGCTTCAGCTTCACATCGACCAGAACAGCAACATAGGAATATTGGATGAAATTTTGAAAATATTAAAGAAATGCAGTGAGTCTTTTTTTATGAATATTTTTATATATGAGGTGCGACTGGTTCATTTAAAGAGAAAGTATATTTATTTAAATACATTTACACAGTGTCACCTTCAAAATAGTCCCCTTGTGAAGCCAAACAATGAGTCCAGCGTTCCTGCTACTTCAGGAATGTCCTGGAAGTCTTTTTGTTGAAACGAGTCAAGCACCTTCTGCGATACGCAGTGAATCTGTTCAATCGTATGAAAACAGCGAGCTTACAACTGAATCTTCATTTTCGGAAAGAGGGCAAAGTCTGCAGGAGCCAATCTTTCGAGTAGGGTGGACACAGTCAAGAGAAATCAATTGTTTTTCTTGGCTGTGGGGTGGGTGTGGAAACGAAATCAAGTTGTTTTTCTTGACTGTGGGGTGGGTGTAAAAACGAAATCAAGATGTTTTTCTTGACTGTGGGGCGGGTGTGGAAACGAAATCAAGTTGTTTTTCGCAAAAAACTCTCGTGTGAGGAGAGCTCGATGAGAGGGTGCATTGTCGTGGTAGAACGTCCAGTTTTTTTTTACGCCACTGATCTGGTCGCTTTCGACGAACGTCCTCGCTGAGATTGCTCGTTTCTTGAATTTGGTCGTTCTCAAATTTAACGTCCTGATAAAATCGCAGACGACTTCACACACGTGGTCACAATAGCAGTAGTTTCTCAGTCCCTAATGCAAACAAAATCCTTTGAAAAGCTGATTTATGTTTGTTAGGGCTATAATTTGTGGACTTGAACTGTCATTTGTTGGCGAGATGCGCAACCAGTTCCGGAACTATTTGATCGCACCACGTACAATACGAAGAATGAAAAACAAGAATGATTTTACCGCTATGGCGGATAAAAGGAGCACCATTTTCCTGTTATAGCCATTGTTACCAAGAACTAACCTGCATTTTAAAACCCTTAGAGAAAACTATACAATATGAAAACTGATGTGAAAAGAGAATTAAACGAATAAAATTGAAGAAACGAAAGGTTAAATGGAGAGTATAATAACTCTTGATATATTCCAGAAAATAAAAGTTCTTTAATTTATAAGCTTTCCCACACCCTTGTGCAAATTAATTAAACAAAGTGCAAATGTTTTCTATATTACTGGTAATCCTTTACTCAAAACAAACACGAAAGTCAGTTTGATCATTTTTTATGTTGGCTGATGCAATTGTTCAAATTGTTCAGAAAGTCATTTATTCTAAAGATTTTTTGAAGTTAGACTTGAAAGGTGCCCGTTTGTAAATCTAATTAGACCAGAGACTTTCAATAACAATCATTACGTTAGTAGCTAAGTTATTTCATCCGATTTTAGAAACCTGGCCAGATATTGTTTGTCGACCGTTCGAAATGGGTGTGCCATTCTAGGAAACGTACGAAGATCTAACTCTGCACGAAGACACAGCTAAGACGTATCGAGAGATTGCTACAGTGGTTGGTGTGAGTTTATCAACTATCAGCCGTGTTATCAAGTTGAAGAAGGAAACCGGATCGATTTCTCCTAAACGTAAAGGAATGTGTGGTCGTAAGAAGAAAACTGCCCCTGGAGATGACGCTTACTTGCTTCAAAGTCACCTGACCATAACAGTCTGAGCAACAATCCAAACTCTTCTTGAAAAATCCAATGCGCAATTATTTCTTGGAAGGACACAATCTTAAAGCCTTGTTCAGACGCCAGTGATTATCGCGAAGAGAGGTAGGACTACGGCAGAAACTAGATAAAAGTCGAGATGGTCGAGGGACAACATCGAGATGTAGTCATCCCGTTTCTAGAACGTATAATGCAGCTTTTATATGCCATTAAATCACCCGATATCCTCATCGAGAAAAGCCTTTAAACCGCATGGAAACATGCCGTTCGCTTATATTCCGTTGCGGTTCTCGTAATTTGAAAGTGCACGAAATTATCAATTTGGTTCGAGAAAAACAATTCCAAAAACTGCCTAGAATAATTTAATACATTCACATCCCGTCGTAAATGTTCCCCTTATCTTGTATAATTAAATCATTCATTGTTTAGTTGTTGCATTTCCAAGTTTTCCTACTTAACATTCCACTAAACTGTGGATTCCTATTTTTCTTTCCATTTCCTGCGAAAATTCTTTCTCTCCAAGTGTATGGCAAAATAGATGCGACGCAGCAGTTTTCTGGCTGCTTCCCCACAAGCCTCTCCGTTTTTCTTGTTTCCATAAAAGACGTCTCTCTGCGAGTATAAGCACCTGGTTCTATACCTTCTCCGATCCGATCGTGACAGTTAGTTACAAATTATAATCAGCACTATAACCAATCGAAAATAACATTTTACAGAAATGAAATATCGCTCTATCAACAAACATGATCATTACAGGTCATGCTTGAGTTAGACCTGTCTTGTGTGTGAAGGAAAGTATTTTTTTTATTTATTTACGAAAAAAGTTAGTGAATAATACAGTGATGTCCCCAGGTGGCCAGTATGGCCAAAAACCAACGAGTTAGGCCACGAGGGGACAGATATGTATAATGCTTTATTCTGATATTATCCATAGAATATCGATGAAAGTAGTACTAACGCACAACGCAAACTAAAGCCATGCTCATCACAGAATGGACATGCATGGACATAACACTGAATTTGTTCCAGGTGTCTGAATGTAAATCCGTAAAATTTTGTCTGCATTGCCATACTTTTTAAATAATTTTCTTTCTAAAATTAACGCGGGCTGCACAACGATTAAGAAGAGAAAAAGGGCACATCTTTTGATTCTTGATATATGAATGCACAATTTTTTAATGCTAAAACTATAATACCAGCAGTATCCTTACCTTCTAAGTCTGTGCAAAGTCTATACTTGGCTTGGTCGTATTTTTCATTGATAGCATTATTTCCCATGAAGCACTGAAATGTTTCTTTCATACGAACCACTTTACAAGTGGCCAAGCACTCCTATTAAAATTATAAAGAATAAATTTTTATTCAATCCAAGTAGCAAATTACAAGAGACATTTATAATTAATTATTATTGATCAAACTAGGACTAAAGATGCAGGATGATCTAAACGTCAGTGAAAAGTCTGTACCCTCCCCCATACAATTTCAAAACGACTGGAGATACAACAAATCTGTCGTAGGCAACATATAGTTAGTTAGGTAGGGGCTAAACAATGGTGGTGCCAAATTTGACCTTTGACCTCGAATTTTGCATCTTGCAACTTTGTAAACGTTAACAGGTAGAGAAAAAGTTCCAATTGTATAATTGTACGCTGATGTAAAAAAAAAAAAAGAAAAAGAAAGATTAAAATTAAGAGTAAAACTAAACCCACTACAACAAAATGAAATTTCAGTGCTCAAGGTATGGTGTGGACTATGGAATGACATCTTGGTGGGACCCGTTTTCTACAACGGTTCCTTACAAGAGTAAGGTACACAGAAATGAATCAAAAATGAAAACATTAAACCAGACCGGCTAAATAAACAGGCCCTGAAACAAAAATGTCACCTTACCATCTTAGTCCAAACAACAATGCAACAAGAAAGGACGGAAAGAAACCACTATTCCACATAAGAGAATTCATGTGGAAGAATGGGTTTTCTGTCCTTTCTTGTTAATCTATTGTCCACAGTTTTTCTGTTTACATATTTTATTATAACAATGTAATCTTCATTGTTTTCAACAAACTAAAAAATACTGTTTGTTAAAATCTAAGATGGAAACAATGAAGGTTACATTGTCACTCTCGGTGGTCACGCTCGGACTAAGATGGTCAGGGACTTTATCGCGTTAGAGCCTGTTTATTTAGCCGGTTTTGATTTTAAACACACAGAGGTCAAATTTGCAGTGGATATTCGTTAATCAATGCGATACTATTGAGCCTAAAGTAAATGGCCCCCATTCTCTTGCTTGCACTAACGAACGCGACGACACAACTTTTTGGAAAAGCGTTGCACCATTGTTAATGCAACGTTTAGAACGTCATTGCAATGCATTCAAACCCTTTGTAGATATACTGAATGTACAGGGTATTGCAAATATATTCAGGGCAGTGCTGCTGGTTAGCCTATTCGCTCGGCTGCAGGGGCCCGCTTATAACAATACCATCTGGGCACTGAAACGTCATACATTGTTACATCACCTCAGTAGGGCATTGTTAATCGTATTTCCACCATTAACAAGTGTTCTGATGTAAAAGGGGTTTATTATAGGTGGTATTGTTATGAGCTGGCTCGTGACCAGCGAGAGACAAGGGCTAAGCGAACGCCACCTAAAAAATAAAGCCTGATTACTGCGTCATCATTGTCTAAAACAAACGAAAAAACATCTGTTGTTATCAATGTTTTTTCGTTTGTTGAAACAATGAAAGTTGGATTGTCAGCCCTCGTTTGATGACGCAGTCAGCAAGCAGTGAGCAGGCTTTGTTTTTTAGGTGGTGTTGGCTAAGCGCGGAAACGTCATACATTGTTACATCATCCTTAGAAGGGCTAATTTAAGACTGATTATTGGTAGAAATACGAATAACAATACCCTTCTAATGATGATTGACAATGTATGATGTCTTCGCGCTTAGGCAACACCACCTCTACACAAAGCCTGAGCGCGAAAATTTCATACATTGTTACATCATCAAGCGAAGTCATAAATTAGGGCTTATTATTGCCAGAAATACGATTAAACATGACTCCATATGATGATGTAACAATGTATGAAATTTTCGCGCTCAGGCTTTGAGTAGAGGTGGTGTTGGCTCAGGCCTTGTCTCTCGGTGGTTACGGCTGGCTCCAGCAGCCGAGCGGACAGGCTACCCACCAGTGTAGCCCTGTGTATATGTGCAACACCTTTTGTATCTCTGTATTGGCCCACTCTGTATCTCTTTGTGTTCATCGATAAAATTGGGTTCAAAAGTTTAAAAGTTCCACACTTTCAGGCCTCTATTTCCTAAACGGTTGGATCAATTGAAAAAACACCAAGAATAAATCATTTCTCGAATATTGTGTATAATCTGAATATACCATTAAAAATAGGGGTTCTTTTTGGACACCCTGTATAGTAAAATTAGGTTATGTAATAATATAAAGATTCCATTATATCTTTATATCTACACAGTAACAGAAAAATAATGTGGGCATTTCCGGAATCAACGCATCATTTTACATCAAAAACATCCACATTTGTTTCGGAGGTATGGAAAAAAAATTTTTTTTGGTGGGTAGTGTTATTCACTTCCAAAATTGAGGTAAATTTGTAGAGATGAATTCGAGAAACCTTGAAGACGAGGACGAGTTGAACTGTAAAACCGCATCGGAGTTAGATACCTGTGCAACTAAACGAGAAATGATATGACGGTATCAAGCTCATTCCAATACCAAAACTTAAATATATGAATTACAGTCTTCGCCTGTCTCTTCACCTTTCCAATTTGTCTTTTGAGATAAATCACGAGAAAGTCGGCGTCGTAAATTAAATCCACCTTGAGGATACACAATCGACGTATCGATGAAGAAAACGACGAACGTTTTCGATCCGGTTAAGGGAAACTGGCTTAGCACGATGAAAAGTTCAGTGGGAATGCACCAAAGACTGTGGGAATATCACTCCTGTTCCTCCTTCTCGGAACTCGACTAAGGAGAACGGGAATATGCCCAGTAATTGGCTGCAGCCCAAAAGTTCTAGCGTACAGCCAGAAAAAACCTCGATCAGTCCGTGAAGGCGAGGTAAGAGTTCGCACTAAAGAACGGTGATAAACTCATAGAATCCGCCGTTAATTTTACGAGGAATAAAAATGAACATTGCTATTTTACCCGGAATTACGGCTCCCTCGCACGTTGCTTAACAGGTCAACAAGATGAACGAGGCCGTTCCATTCTCCGAGTTCGGGCGGCGGCAGGGCGGCGTTGAATCTTCGAAGCACGTAGTCGCTTCTGTTTCGACACTTTTGTGTACGAAACACCTGCAGGTTTCTTCTATGCTGCGTCTCCTAAATCTTGGAGCCAGCTCACCTATACGACAAACGGAGCGGGTTTCTTCTATGTTGCTTTTCCTTACTCCGTCACTCGACTCGCCGACCAATCTCCCCGTCACTAAATCTCTGACCTGTATTGCCTTTCTGGAGAATTCTCTCCCTGCTTTTCTTCGCTCATCACCTGAAGTCGAAGCCATATCGACGCTTCGCTGGAAACCTTGTTTCATTCGCCCGCTGTATTTTTCAGTACTTATCCTCCCGCTCGCTCTCGACTTGTCCTCCTTCCGGCGTCATAGTCCTTCCCTTTCTCCTCTCCTCTTTTTACCTTTACCACGTGGTCTCCTCAGGATGACAGCTCTCTCGTGAGGTTCATCCGTGCGTCACTGCAGCTCGAACATCTCACCATCTTCGTTCGATGAAGTTTACCACGTGACACCTTTGTTGTGGCCACCTCGTTCACCTGATCTGACATCTCTGGACTTTTTACTGTGGGGGTTTTCTTCAGGACAAAAGTGTCAAAGTGTGGCGGATTTGAAGTCCCGCATTGTTTCTGCAGTTAGCTTGGTAGATGAAGCGATGCTGGCAAGAACATGGGCAGAGGTTGAATATCGTTTGGATGTTATCCGTACAACAATGGTGCCCATATTGACCGTTACTAATATACCAAAAAATTCTTTTGAACTGATAAACAAATTGTTGCAAAAATATTTGTCTCTATAATGATTAAAAGTTGTCCAAAACATTTGGGAACACCCTGTACTTTTAAATTATATACGTGCTTTAATTGTTAATAAATTTGATATTTCCTTTTCTAATTATAACTGTCTGTCTTCATTTCTCTACTAAGTTATTTTTTTTACTTGATACTGGGCTTTGTATGGAATTTGTGTAGTCAATAGGAGGTACATTGAAAGCAAATATGTAGTCAAATTGGGCCAAATTATGTTTGGAAATGACGAGGGCTGATTTATGCAGCAAGGATGTGGCTACGTGAAATGACAAGAGTTGATGGTGATTATGTGGAGAAATAGTATGTGTACAGGAAATACTCATTTATTTTTTTCGTAAATTTTGAATCATTCGTTTCCAATAAAAAGAGTGGTATCATTTCGAGGCAATGCTCTTGTTTGCTATTGTTCGATGCAGTCTATTAAGATTTTAGAAATTTCTTTGATGATGCATTCTACTATATGTGAAATCCTATTATTTAAAAATTCTAACCATAGTAATGCGTCCTTACCTCTCGTGAATAAACGAATGGATGTTCTTTGGATTGATAGGGACTTAGTTGACGGATATAATTAGGAAGGGCATCGTAATCGTCTGTACAATTTGATGCGAATGGTGCGTGAAGACGTCTAATATCGTGCTGTAAAAAAATCAAAATCTGGTTATTTTCTTAGCAATCAGGAAATATTCAGCTGCACTCGGGGTTTTTTTTTTGGTTTTTTTTATAGTTTTTTTTTTTTGATTTTATAGTTTTATTTTGATTTTACTTATTATTTATTAATTATTTTGTTAATTGCTAATTATTATTTTATATTTCATTTTTATTTAATAACTATTAATTATTGATTTTTTCATTGCTAATTCATTGCATCAGTACCTAACCTAACCTAACCTATTTGACTCAATGTTTTCTCACTTTATCCACGAATGCATTCTCATAGCTGTACGGTACAGAAACATCCTCTGATAGACAGATATTTCCATTAATTAGCTTATCTTCTTAATGACAAATTGGGTGCGCATTTTACTTTTCAAGAGCTATGAAGGATGCTAATCATTTTTGAACGACCTAAATACTTGCTTGGATAAAAAGAGGTTCTAGCTGAAAGAGGCTACACTGACATATGACTGACTTTTACTTAGAAATTCTCTTTGGATATTTACATAATATACTATAAATAAATACTGAAGCGCCAAAAGTCTACGATACCAGTATGCAAATGAAATAATAGTAAGCAACCCTTCAAACCGTGACGTCAAGGAAATTCGCTTCTTGAACCTGTCTGATCTGTGATCGGACTTCTGTGTGTTAGTTCGAACAACTAGTTAAATCGAAGAGGATTATCAGAGTTCGAACGGCCATTTTTAACAACTAGTTAAATCGAAAGGGATGTCATTCCCGAATTTGTATGGATATTCTGATTTAAGGTGTCATGCGTCTATCGGAAATACATCTTTAGGTTAGAAAGGCATTATCACCCACCACGGAAAATAGAGCGGCCGAAAAAGTGCTTACTGATCGTGACCAGACCCTGTGGCAAGCGATGCTGATGTGAAATTACTTCCGTATTCAATAAAGGATGTACCAAACACATATTCCGCAGGACTGTACAGCATTCTTTAGTTTTCATGGGGTATGGTAGCAGAAGACCCATCAGAGTGCCTCTCTCTAACATAATGACACTGAAACAGCAACTTGCCTGGGCTAAAGCTGGACCCTGGAGATTAGCTCTGTGTAGAGAATTGATTGCATGCTTTGGGCTTGATTCAGAACCATGAAGCAGTGGATTCGAATTATTTGTAAGACACCTTGCAGAATGATGGTTGTTCCTGTATGGTCTAAATTGTTCATGGCATGAATTGAGTCCACTGGCCCGCCTAAATACAGGGTGTCCAAAATTGATGTATACACTCTTTGAAACGTTATAACTCAGCAACGAAATGAGAAGAATTATATGATTTGTTGTATTTTATTCCTTAAACTTCCTTAAGCCCGTACATGTTCAAAATGCCCACCTTCTGCTACAGTACATTCTCCATACCGACGTCGAACAGAGCGCCATACCGACTGGATTGTAGCTAATGGATTTCGCTTACCAATTTCATGAGAGCATTGCCTCACCGACTTCTTTGGGGATTGTGCAAAAACCTCCATGACGACATCAACACTCTCGTTATCAGTGGAACCTCTCTTTCTCCGCACCGACCTTTCAACACATCTTTCACCGTTCTTTCGGCTTCAAACTTGTCTTGGAGTTCGGTTATTGTTACCCTTGTTGGCGGTGGTGTACCAAATTCAACCCTCCAACGTCGTTGAACCTCAACAACATTCTCCACTTTCCAATAACACTTCAGTATTCACTTACGTTCATCGAATGAAAGTCTCACCGCCATTTTGGTTTATAAACAAATGAACAACAATAAGCGAGCTGTTATGCTTTTCTGGATCATACGCAACAAACCTTATATTTCTATCTCATTTCGTTGCTGAGCTATAACGTTTCAAAGAGTGTATACATCAATTTCGCACCCTTCATTGACTTCATGTCCCTATAAGCAAGCTTATAGAAGCTAGAGTTATCCAGAATTGGTTCGAAGAGCATTCTCGAGAGTTTCGACGAATGAAGTAGCTACCGCGTTTGCCCGATATGAATCCAATGAAGAATTTAAGGGACTAAATAGAGAGATCTATTCAAATTTCACGATCTTGCATTTACAAATAATACTGAGATGTGTGGACAACTATCCAGAGGGCATGGACCAACCTCTCTCCAGAGGACCACTTGTGGAATCTATTGTATGTCGAAATTACTGTTTGTCGGACAAGGGGGGGAGGGATCCTATGTGCTATTAGGCACCTAATCCATGTGATGTAACAGTGCGTTGTAAAGTTCGTTTTCAGATTTCTACTAGTCATAGTCCTGCTAAAAGCGTATTACACTTAGCAGCGTATTTAGGATAGAAAATGGCTGTTGTTCAACAACAGAAAAAGTGTTATTTTTACTAGATTAAATGCATCAATAAAACCATATTGTACTAACAGTCGTAATTTTTATTAGAATGACTTTTATTACCATCGCTTTAAAATTCAATTTAATTTGTTGAGGTATAGCATGTATATGCTTACCACTGTTATACCGATCTGAAGAAATTCTCCCGGCAGAATAATTCCTTTCTTATTGAACTCAAAGACTGGCGCAGTTCCTGGTTCATGAATACTCGCAGTAATTCCCGCTATCGGTAAATAAGGGAATTCGGATGCTTCAGCTATATGAGCTAGTATTGCAAAACCTGGTGAAAGAAGAAAATTTATAATACATATTCCATTTTTCTCAGTAAAAATATCGAAATTTCATAATTGAATCGGTACATGAAGTTAATTATTTGTCTTTAAATTATTTTCTTAATTGAATTTGTTGAAGTCTCGAAGTTCACATCATCCTCCAATTTTAAAAAAGCATACAGTTTAATAAAAGTGTTAACATGATTATGTATATCAGTTTTATCTATCAGATTTTAAATAGTTATTGGTGTAAGCAGTTGGGCATATTTTTAAGGAGTTCTTGTAGTTTCACAAAGGACAGGCACCCAGAAAAAAAAGTCAACGTTCAATAAATAGTTCGAAATCATCACCTGAGTACTTGACTGCTATTTTTTTGCTATTACCATATAAATTTGTAACAGACAAATTGGTCTAGCACCCCTCAAGAATGAGTGCAAATTAAGGAAGAAAGAGTTTGATTCCTTTAAATTAATACAAAATCTCTGCTTCTCAAACTATAATTTTATCACACAAAACTTGATTACGTGAATGAGGACCACTTATCATTAATATTACTGTAATTAAAACATGCGTTGTCACGGAAATCGAATCCAAGGGTGATTTCCGGCGACACTGACTGCTATTACCGCTCACGCATATTCACCCGTTCGAAGGCGGGGGAGGAGCGGGGCAGACAGTGTCGTCACACCAGCCAACACGCAACAGCCAATGATGCCGCAGGGAGGCTTCGTGACGAGGCAGCGAAGCTTTCTTGGCGGGAGGTTCGGAGAGAGAAGTGGAGAGCGACCCGAACTTCAGAAGGGAAACATGAGAAGGATCTCGGTCCGACACCGGAGAAGAAGGTTCTTTTCGCAGTCGCACGTAAAGGTCGGAGACCCCCGGACCTTCAGCCTGATAGGAGCGACGACGTGGCGAGCCGTCCGTTTCCCCTATCGAAGCAAGGCGTGCACGGCGGAGAAGCACCGCAGGCGGCGGTTCCGTTGACGAGCGACTCCGGCAACGTGAACGAACCGGCGCGTCTGAGTTCAGCGGGAGCAACCGGGAGATGGCTGCTGTTTCGTGCGCTATCGGTGTCGACAACAATGACTGTAAGTGCAATTTCCCTATCGTGCCTTATTCCATGTGCGTGGTCGTCGGTATTTGGTGACCTTCACGGAAGGGAGTGCGACGGGCGTTCAGTAATTAGAGGCTTCTTCCCTGCTGGGCTGAACGCCTATCTATCGACCCAGTACGGTTTTGCGTACTTCGCCTAAATAGGCCGAGACGAGGCCGCAGAAGTGTTTTCCCTGTGTGAAGTGAATTGGCTGTGTTATATTAGCGTCCTTTTGTGTGGCATTTAGTTGGAGGAAAAGGGCTAATAAATGTAATGTCTGTATCTTTATTTTTCTCCCTCATTTAGTAACCAGCCCCCTTGACGAGCACTAGAGTGGCCACATTTGGTAGAAGATAAAATTCATATGTCTTCCGTATTGTAGAAGTTTTCTCAGTTTTTCTACGTGTGTAGTAGCTAAGATTTTCTATTGTGTTGTATTTTCTTTAAAAACTCGGTGGAATTCGGTGCGCTCAGCATGAACGTTATCTTTACGAACCGTTTTTAGTGTATTCCGCTCTTTCGTAAGAAGTTGTGTGTGCGTGCCTATCGAGATAGCCTTAGTTATTTTTATCTGGACCTTGAACAATTTAAATTCCCGGACTTGGACTTTAACAATCATTTTGGTCTATGATTCTTATGGTGTGTCAATTAAACCCATTCATGCAAGTTAAATTTTAGCGACTGTAATTAGGCGTAATTACATGAGAGGCCATATCATGTGCCGTCGTTGAATTGTATTACCCCATGGACTTAATGTATTAATCTTCATGTGATTATTTAGTGTTGAAATGTATTACTCTTTAGGTATTTTGCCATAAGCTTGATGTGGTTGATTATTTGATAGGTTAAGTAATATAGGAATATTTGACCAAGTTAAGTTACAAGCTGTAGTAATATTTTTGATTTAGAGAATTGGATTAGCATTAGTGATGAGCTAAGTCGTGATTTCACGTTCACAGGTATAACTGCGACTGCTACTTTTTGATATCAGTGATTTTTAACTGTGAACGTGAAATCACGACTTATTTTTTTTCTGCTCCTTAGACAAACAGTGATGATGATTTACTATTCACTACTATTAGTCGTTAAAGCGAACGTGGTGGCGAAGTAAACATTGTTTGATTGGAGTTTATTAAAGAGTATATACGTCTTGGTGAAATAAATTAGAGGATATATTATTTAGTGTTTGTAAACTTGTATTATCATGATTAATTCACTCCCCTTTAAAATAAATTACGGTAGTTGTTTACTTGTGAATATACCCCCTCCCCTCTTTCATCAGCTAAGAAATTTAAATACTCCACTGAGTTTGTTTATTCAAATTTTGAAAATTAAATAATTTAATTCTCGAAAAAATTATGACCCATTTATTACTTATTTAATTTAGCAAACAGGTATTACTTAGTTGACCTTAACAATACGTCACTATCAGTGGCGTAGCTAGTAGGGTAAATGACGCCACCCGGGACTTGCTATTCATTTTTTCACCCTGTCTTCTCATATTTTGTCTTCGCAGTGCCCCTCAGCAACGATATCAAGACTGACGCCCAGGGCATCACGCCCCCCCCCCCATTTCCGTCGCTATTCCACTGGCCACTATCGTTTTTAGTATTTTAGAATAAATAGCCAATTATTATTGAGTAGGTCATTATTGTCGCACTAGATAGAGAAAGAGTTATAGTTTCTTTAATTTTCTTTAATAACAGACAAATTCATTCTTGGTTAGAAAAATAAAATCATTGTTAATTTACCCACCATGTACCCGCTACAAAATTATTACTCCAATAAGCTTGTGTATTCAAATACTGAGAAGAATTGAAAATTAAATACATGTAACAACTATATAATTTTTTGAAAAATTATGACCCTTTTATTTAATTTAGCAAACAGGTATTATTTTATTTTACTTTAATAAAAAATCAATATTATTTTTAATAATGCCATCCAAGAAATCACGGAGATATTTAGTTGTCGTGAAAATATCACTACAATTAGATATCACATCTATTGTTTATCGATTGCAGATGCAAATAAAATATATATACACCAGAAGCCTATACATGCTCTTGCTTAGGTTTTTATGAAACGAAACTTTATGAACGAAATATTATCGATAAACGACACAGAAATACAGTGAAATAAGCACTAGTACGAAATGCTTCCTCAATTAATCAACGATCGCTAGAAAACTTCCCGCGTATGCTCTTTGCTATGCATTCTGATTGGTTAAAAGAGTTGTAATTAACGCATGCGTCAGTTTCCTCGATTGACCGTGAAAAAGAGAAAATCACTGGTAACGAAAATCACGTGAATCACGCCCGAAAATCACTGGTAACTAGTAACGAAAACAGGTTCGAGAGTTCCGTTAATGAAAATCACTGGTAACGGTTTCGAATGTTCGAGAGTAGCAGTGATTACCTGTGAAATATCACTATCAGTGAAAAAGTCACAGGTAGTGAAATCACGCTCATCACTAATTAGCATACGATTTTCTCATTATTTGTGTTGTATCGTAACGTAAGCAAGTTAGCTTATCGGAATTTTTCAGATTATTTAAGTATTATGTGTGCTTGTATCAACTGATTAGCTCGGTCTAGTTTTGTAAGAGCTATATTGTGTGACTGCTCTGTAATTGTGGAGATAGAACTCTCATTTATTTTTGTTAGGCCGTAAGTTATCAATTGTGTTTTTAGAACTAAAGTATTGATTTGAGTATCAGTTTTTCTGTATATTCCGATATCAGTTAAACATTTTTGGTTTATCAATTATTCTAATGTTTTCGAGCTAGGTGAATTAGCTCTTTGTGATATTTTACCAAGTCCTTTGTTCATTTAATTATTTACTGTGTTTTATTGAATTTTTCCTATATTAAACTTTATTTTTTTTTCAACCTTACCCTGATAACGTGCTTTATTTATTTTCCACTGCGTATACTTTCTACTCTTTTTTTTACACGTTACATGCGTTCTATAGGAAGTAAATGAAAAGGACTATCCACAACATCAGAGAGTTCGAATGCTTATGATTCGTACAAAGATTATCAGAACAGTTTATAATATTTTTTCTTCATTTACTCCTGTTGGAGTGCTTCCACATAATAATAATAACTCTCGTGTGGTCCTGCGTCCGCGTCGTGCGATGGGGGCAACATCTTACGGTGTGTAACGTGGAAAAAGCAGAATTCTTAAAGTGACGCAGTAGAATGATAAAAGCACGTAACAGTGAACGGATGTAATAACACAAATGGAGTTTATTAAGTAAAAATAAGGCTTAAATAGAATAAATAAATAACGATCAATAAATCAATAATTCGTGAAAAACTAGTTCAGCTAACTACTATCTGGCTTATTAACATAATAGAAACATAAGTGATCAACATGCTATGGCAAAGAATTAATTATGTAAGTAAACCTTAGCAATACACACAAAAATAAATGCCAACTTTGCTAAAGCAACAAATGAGCATTAGTTAAAAATGACAAAACATTCATACAGTCTTAATGTAATAATCATATTGTCAATTCAATAAGAAATCAAGCCACTGGCTAATACCATATAATGAAATGCAGATATCATCAATATACCCTTAAATAAACTTATTCGCCTAAGCGATAACACAAGCTGAATACAACGAATAATTGTACTTGCGCTACATTACAGAAAATCACAAATGATTACATCAATTTCAAATCAAATAACATATTCTCGCGTTCACAAGGCGAGAGCTAGGATTATTGTCATGAGTAAATAATTAGGTCATATGCGTAACACGCAACACTATGACGAAACAAATTGGAAAAGACACAAGTTTCTATTACAGCACTAGACAGAGTTCAGTGTCCTTTACGTAAAATCTTGAATACGATAAATTACGTTTACAGGAGTTTTTAATGTCCAATAATAACGAATAGTCCTTAAAACTATTTCTAATCAACGTAGCACATAATGCATAGATAATGTCACAGTTCATATAGAGTCCTTATCGTCAAAATACTTAATGACAATTACATGTACATAGAAGGCACTTCCCGCACTCATTATCTGCGAATAACATTAACAAGACACAAAGATTAATTTCCAATGGACTGGAAAACTTAGCAGGCTGACTAAACCAAAAGATGGGAAAGATTACGACCACCTAAGACCGTTTTTCCACGGCGGGCTGGATTAATGTGAACCCCAGCGCTTGCTGCACGTACGCGGTTAAACCCACTGGCCATATTCCTCTAAAAGCCTCATTAGAGCGAAGTTCTCTCCGGTACAATTCCCCGAAGTAGGCTTGGAGCAGCTGGCATTATCGTCAATAGTAAAGAAGGTACTCACTAGATTTGATGCGTACACCAGGGATACAGGCGTTCGCTCGATTCACGGCTGGCGTCGATATCGTCTCGGCGTAGCTGCGCTGAAAACGCCGCCTTAATCGCTTGCCGGCATGGCTCGCTCACGTCCGCCCTCGCTGTCGCTGAATCCGGCGGGGGTTCCACGCATTCCCCGTGTTGAGTCCTGCTATCGAAATTGCTTATGATAGCACATAGTTCTTGGCCCGGTTTCCTGCCATCATCGCTCCTTGGGTTCCTCGTGCGCTCCTTCCTTTTTCTCTCTCTGTCCCCTCTGTTCTCTCTCGTTTGAAAATTTCAAACTTCGCCCGTTGTCTTCGATCTGTTCTCCAATTGGCTGGGGCGTGTTGATGCGTTTGTTGACCCGACTGACGTTGCTCCGCCCTCCTGTTCGAGTTGTAGAAGAATCGAGAGCGAAAGCGAACACCAGTGTCATTGGAAATCAAGCTGGAATTTGATTTCCGTGACAAGGTGATAGCCCTGGTTAACAGGTCTGATCTACTCTATCCTTACGGTCCAGATGACCCAGTAGAGCTGATGAGCTGATTACTTTAGTCAAGGGCTGGTGACCCAGTAGGGCTGGTGATCACTATGATTGGTGCTAGTGCGTTATTTGATACCGGCTCACCAGGATTACCAAGGTCCGCGCTCGTGAGTTAGGCAGACGCTTACGTTCAAATAATATGTCACAATCTCCTAGGGCCACTGGTGGCGAAAGCAGCACCAATCCCTGTTCGGCTACTGCAATGTCACAACCTGTCTCTAGTGTTTCTAAAACTCCTTTCCCTCGACCACTAAGGCAGGCAAGCCACTCCAACGCATGAAATGGACCAATAGCAAACCATTTTATCATGCGAGCTTGCTACACAGTCACTAAATTGGAAATGACACTACAGCGTATAGACAACGCTTATACAGGGTGTGGCATTTATCTTGAGACAAATGAATATCTCGGAAACTAAGCATTGTACGAAAAAAATGTCCAAAATCAAAAGTAAACTATTAAGCGGGAGAAATTCATTATTTCTGATTCAAAATTTTTTAGTGCACAAGTAAACTTTTGGGGGCAGCAGTCCTATGAAAACAGAGTCTATGCATGTATATTGTAAAATATTGGATTTTTGAAATTCTGACTTCGGATTCTTAAAGACCATTAAAGTAGATTAGGGATGTCTGCAGACCCATTCTCTGTCTCTTTGTCCTCATCGATAAAATTGGATTCAAAACTTTAAAAGTTCCTCACTTTCAGGGCCTCTATCTCCAAAACGGTTGGAATAAACCCCAAGAATATAACATTTCTCGAATACTATGTACAATCTGAATATACTATTAAAAATAGGGATTCCTATTTAAGATTTCAAAGTTACCCCTTCCCCCCAGGTCCCCTCACAAGGGGGGGGGGGGTGATTTTTTAACTAGTGAATTTCCCTCGCGAAATACATGTAATTCACTTTTGATTTTGGATATATTTTCGTTTCCGAGATATTCAGTTGTCTCAAGATAAATAAATGCCTCACTTTATATTCAAACACTATACAGGGTGTATCTGAACGGTCTATACAAACTTAGAGGGGAAGTGGTATGGGTGATTCTAAGCAAAAAAATTTATATTAACGTGGGTCCGAATTTGAACGATAACTGAGATATGAACAGAAATAAAAATGCCGCCACCAAGATCCATAAGTTAATAACTCAAGTTCTGTAATATCTAGAATGATGAATTTTGGTAAAACAACAGGGTACATAAAATTGTGTGTATAGTTAAAATTTGATCGAATTCCAACGAATAGTGTCCGGGTTACGCAGTCAAAATCGTAACACGTGCTAGTTAGTATTGTATGTGAGCACGGGTTAAGATGTTGAATGCATAACTCTGAAACTACTCTGAAATTTTAACGGTAAACACAGTTTTATGTAACCTGTTTTATCAAAATTCATCATTCTAGATGTTACAGAACTTGAATTATTAACCTGTTGATCTTGGTGGCGGCGTTTATATTTCTGTTCGTATCTCCGTTATCGTTCAAATTCGGACCCACGTTCATAAAATTTTTTTGCTTAGAATCACCCATACTACCGCCCCTCCAAGTTTGTACAGACCGTTCAGACACACACTGTATATAAATTGAAGCATTCACATGGGGAAGGTAGTAAGTTCCAAAAAGTAAACTTTTCAGGTGAAGCAAAAAAACCCAATTCGAATCACTTTGCTGATTTTATTACAATAAACACACGTAAATTGACAATATTTGCTCACTTTATCTGTTAGAGATGTAATTTGAAAAAAATATAATTTTCTGATAATGCAAAATTTTGAGTTTAATTTTTGATATTATACAGCTTGGTTTTGTTTAACATTATTGTATCTGTGGTCCAATATTACCCTATTTGGGGGCACATACAAACCATTGATGTGTGAGTAAATGATTAGATTCACAAGGATCTGTAATGCCTAGAACGCTTACCAGAGTGCATTCGTGATGTTGGTTGATTTATTAGAATTTTTGGCGTCGATTACTAAGGTCAATTTGCGCCTTTTACAGAAGTTAATTCTCTACGTAGCCCGGGACAAACACAAACATCCATGCCCACGGCGGGATTCGAACCCACGACCAGGCGGACTCGAGAAATAGAAAGCCTACGCCCTAGCCCTCTCGGCTACCTGGCCGGCGCATTCGTAATGTCATCGCCATGTTGTTACGACAGTTACGCAAGACGTTCAGAGAAATGCCCGACTGTACTATACAAAGCACCCGCGATGCCTCGCAGACGCGTTAGACATCCTATCCACCAATTGACAGCATTTGACAGGGGCCGCTTTGTGGGACTGCATGTGGCTGGTTGCATTTGCCAGGCATGTGGGCCATTCAGATGTCACAATGGAATCAGTGGGTACATGAGAGCACCCATGCACGTCATGCAGGTTCGGGTCGACCAACAAACACCACCCCAAGGGAGAACCGTCGTATGGTGCGCCTGGCAATAAGGAAACCCATGGCATCAGCATTCGCCATCCGCGAACATGTACTGAAGACTCTACAACACCCTGTGAGTCCCGCACAGTGTCTCGACGACTCGCATCCGCCGGATTGGGGTCCTACCGCCCCATGCGTCGGTTGCCATTAACACCACAACACCAACGCCTGCGTTTAAAATGGTGCTTTGGAGGCATGGACAGAGGAGGCATGGACAGAGGACGAATGGCGTCGCATCATGTTTTGTGATGTCCTGCTTCTCCATGACCTCCGACGATCATCGTGTTCGCGTATGGCGGGGTCGAGGGCAGAGGGCACAATTCCCATATTGCGGAGAGACGCACAGGTGTAACCCTGCCATCATGGTGTGGGAAGCCATCAGGGCACCTCTAATAATGCTTCCGCAGACTTTGACGGCACAGCGATACGTCACAGACATTGTGCGCCCGCACATCCTACCCTTCTGGCATAGCACCCTGGGACATTGCACCAACAAGATAACGCATGCCCACACACAGAACCTGTGTCTATGGACTGCCTACAGCATGTTGAGGTCCTCCCGTGGCCAGAAGGATCCCCGGACCTCTCCATCTTTGAACACGTGTGGGATGATATTGGAAGGCGACTCTGTCCCAGTACCAACTTGCGGGATCTGGAGGGACAGCTGCAACAACTGTGGACTGACCTGCCTCAGGAGAGGAACCAAAGGCTGTTTGACACCATTCAGAACCGCATAAGGACATGCATTGGGGCCAGAGAGGGTGCCATACCCTATTGATCTGGCGCCAACATTCTACCTGTACTGCCAACGGCGTTGTCTATTTCATCCCACATTGTAATCAGTACAATAAAGTCACATGTTCTTTCAGCGTATGTTGTTTCATTCACTCTCAACCACACATTTTGGATGCTTCACTTTTTTGTCAGCCAGTGTATTTTATCGTCTATCCAATTTTGTAATTGTTTTCAGACATCTTATATCCCTGTTTACGAGGACGTAAACTTTTATATGGTTGGTATGTATACTTTTTT
>JAHWFO010003124.1:9229404-9249722 GCA_023313115.1 Rhysida immarginata
GTTTACGAGGACGTAAACTTTTATATGGTTGGTATGTATACTTTTTTTGGTTGCGGCACCAGTATCTTTAAGATCAGAAATCGAAGCAAAAATTGAAGTTTCGAGGTGAGAACGAGTTGAAAACACGTTATGCAATTAAACCTATTTTTCCTTCACTAATTTCCGGACTTTCCGTTATTTGCGAGTTTAAAATATTAGCTTAAAATGTTTTAATTCTAGGAAATTAATTCTATTTTGACACTTAATACTTTTCTCATGTCCTTTCCTCAATTCGTGCTTTAATTGTATGTGTATACAAGTTTTACCACTGGATACAGAAAAGCAAAATGCAAGTACATATTCGTTCATTTTTTGTCATTTGTCGAAATATGCCTGCGAGAACATTTTAAAATTGTCTTCCCGTGCTAAATAGGAGAGTAGCGTTTACCAAAATCCTGCGTATAGCATTTCCTTTCTAGAAAACTTTTTTTCAGAACCTACAAGATTGGAAACTTTTCTTCTCGATAGTAAATTCTTCTCTATATGGATGATAGAGATAAAGATATCTCCATTTCAAGATATAAAGCTGCAGACCGTCCGGCATAACTTTATAAGCAATATCGAATTTCTCCACCAGATACATTTCATTAACCAATTTCTAATAAAAGATCCGACTTATAAACATGTAGTTGTTCTATTTCTACTTTTCTGTTACCATTACAGAAATAGTATTTGTGATTCCTAGATGCCTGCTGTTTGAAATGGCACAGGTTTTACCGTTAGTACTCCATATAAAGAACATACAGTCGAATCCCGTTAATACGTGTTTCAAGGGACCGAACAAAAGACGTATTATCCGGACTTGTTGTCCATGCGCTGAAATCCTCAAAGGTGCTGTTTTATGAAATAAGCTCGAGACACGCATCTTTATATTTATTTATTTTTGGAAAAAAAACTCTTGTTATTAAATAAAAATGAAAAATAAATAATAATTAACAAAATAATTAATAAATAATAAATAAAATCAAAATAAAACTAGAAATATAAAATCAAATAAAAAGCTGACGTTTCGGATAGAGACCTATCCTTATCAAAGCAAAAAGGATAATTCTTCAGGATAATTCTCTAATATTCTAATTGCCTTTAGAGAATTATTTCGAGTTTTATTTTGATTTTATTTATTATTTATTAATTATTTTGTTAATTATCATTTATTTTTCATTTTTGTTTAATAACTATTATTTATTGTATTCCAGGGTTTTTGTGTCTCGTCCTTTTCTCTTATAAATATCCGTTCAAACTCTTGTTACTGAAATTGTTTCCTTGATTGTATCCTTAAAGTACTATGCAATTGTAAAAGTTCAGATGGGACATTTTGGTTTACAGAATGAACGACTGAATCTCGTCTAAAATCGACAACATATCAGAATTCGCGATTATCTGGAGCCAATCAGAATCCGGGGTTATCGAAGAACACGTGCTTCGTGTTTGTCCAATAGAACTAATGAGAATTTGCGGAACATCATCGAATAACGCATGACCAATAAAAGTTTTACAATAATCCTTGCAAACAATTTAACATTCCTAGAATGAATTACTTATTATCCGATTTTGGAGTGAGGAAAAAGCACTTATTAACAGGTTGTATTTACATGGAAATAGCTTCCAGGGGACGGGACCAAGGGAAAAACACGTAATAAGCGGAACACTATTAAGCGGATGCGCATTTACGGAGTTCGACTGTATCTCATAACGAATACAAAGAGGATTGTTTTGAATTACAGATCCAGAATTATTGTAATTTTCTTATTAGGTAATATGACTTAAAATATCTTTTGTTGATTAAATTATTACTTATTTATTAAAAATTTACTTACCCTCAGTTGTGCTGATTTTGAATTCTTTTCCTTTAAGACCAGGATTTATTGTGATGCATATTCCTAAAGTCGGAGATTGGGTAAAGACCTTCATATGTCTAAATTGTTTAAAAAAAAGTTTATTAATTGTGGCTAGTGTGGAGAAATTTTAAAATTTTTTTCTTCAGAAAACCGGGCTGAGGATAAGCCTACCGAGGATTTACAACGCTGCGACCACTTAGCCACATTAAAAAGAGCATAACGACAGAATGAGGAAACCTTAACGTTTGTATCCTCTCGTACAATACCTCATGGTCGATAACAGCGACAACTTTCACGATTTTTTTGCACGAATTTAAAAAGACCACAGGGGGTTAGATCAGGCAAATGTGGAATCTATGGAAGAAGTGGTGAGTAACCGATATACTCCAAAAGAAGGAAAAACCTCTAATCATACAGAGAAATCCGAGATATAAAACGCTGGATACGTATTTTGGAGACCGTTCATTCTCAAATGCAAGACTATACTGGCCATACAATATATATCAGTAAACTGTATAATATGGAGCTAAGAAAGGGCAGGATAGGAGTAAATGGTTAGCGTCATTCTTATTGGTTGAACTTAATAGAAGGAACCAATCAGAAATGGCATAAAAAGACCACAAGACAATTGATTATTTTTGTAGAAATCAATGTGATCATCAAGACAGTTTAAGAAACCCTCTGTCAGTGTATTAATTTTATTTGGTTCTGCGATTTGTCGTTTCGGAGGAATTAGCTGCACAAATTGATCACATATGTACAGATGGATTTTTTTTTTTCAAAATTTCAACAATCTTTTCTAATCATGAGTTTTTAAGTCCATTTTAGCGAAAATAACATTTTGAGATAGGAAAACCTAATCATGTGTCATGAAATTTGAAAATACTTTGAGGAAAATCTACGTTAAGGGCCGTTCTACCAATCTCGGATAAATCCTCAGATAGAATAAGTACTGGAATAAAGCTCAGGTAAGTGAAAACGGTGTTCTACCATCCTCAGATAGGATAATTCCTCAGATAAACACCAGAATAAACTAAAGATATCCTGATAAAGTTATACGGTCCTCTAGAGTCGGATGGCCACTTTATTCTTCGGATAGTGAATCGTTTCGCTCAAATTTACGAGCGTTAATGGCGGTACTTCCGGTCCGCTTCGATTTGAAAATGCTTTCAAAACCATAGTATTTCGTGTTATATAATTTCCATTCTAAACTACGACGGTAGGAATAAGTTTTAGGGTGCAAGTGAACAGCAGATTAGATCTAGATTACCTGTCTGTATTTCATTTTCAATTATCGACAACATAGCCCCCAAAAGGAGGGGAGAGCTAGTTTGCACAACATCTCGTCACATCACGTCGTTCTCGCGAGAACGCCAAGAAAGAAAACGAGGATACAGAACGTTCTCTCCTAACCAGCATGGCAAACTCGCATCGCATAATGGCGAAATGCCACATATTAAACAGTTTTATCCTTACTTCGAGTAATTAATATAAGATAGGATTAATAATATGAATGACGCCAACAATCTGCAATTCAAGAAACGTTAAATTCCTTTCAAATACATAAGATTAGAATATATGTGGTCATTGCGTGTCGATGTTTCTCACAGTCGATTCTTTGCCTTCCCTTGACTGTGTGCATCTCCTCCTCCCCTCCTTTGTACAGTCAATTTCTGACCATTTCAGTACTATGATTTATTGACCCATTAATGTTTACAAACTTAGCATTTCAGTATGACATTTTAGGCAGTTCGGAGTTTTTATTCCCGTGGAAAAGTCTTGATGATATGCTCAATGTGGCCACCACGAACGTTTTGAACTGTTCTTAACTCTATTCAGGATTTCTGCATCCACAAGGGTGCAGCAGTCGACGATGCTTTGTGGCAGCTGGTCTAGGGTTCTTGGTGCTGTAATGAACAGTCTTTAGGTCAGGACTCGTAGGGGGCCAAAGAAAGCCACCCCCGAATCGATCTGGAAACCGGTTTGAAATGACACGATTTCCGAATTTCTGATTGAGAAAGTCTAGCACTTCATTTGCGGTGTGAGGCCTAGCTTCATCCTGTTGAAACCACTGATGTCGAAGCGGTATACGCCTCCTTCGCAGCTCGGGGATGAAGGTTTCCAACATGTTATGGTAAGCCTGTGACGTTACGGTGCCCTCAAAAAAGAACGGACCAATGATGCCTCTTTTGGAAATCGCGCACCAAGCCATAATCTTTCGTGGATGAAGAGGTGACTTATGGATCTCATGAGGGTGCTGGGAACCCCAAAAACGAACGTTGTGTTTATTAACGTCACCTGACAGATGGAAGAAGGCCTCATCTGACACCCACAGGTTGTCCACAATGTCCTGATTGGCTTCCATTTCTGCTCCAAACTCCATCGCAAATTGTTGTCGCTTCTGTCTTCCAGTGTCTGTTAACTCCTGATAAACATGGATCTTATACGGGAACAGGTGTAAATTGTTTCTCAAAATTCGCCACGTCGTGGTTTACGACAGCCCTTCTTCAATGGATAGGCGACGAACAGATTTTTTGGTAGGGGAATCGACCAATCTTGTGCGAACATTTTCGACAACTTCGGCCGTTCGAACACGAGCTTCGCTCCCGAGTTTTTTCTTGCCTTTAACACATCCAGTGGCAATAAATTGCTTGACAAAACCCATGATTGCTTGCCTGCCTGGTGCGTCTCGACACTTATACTCCTTCCGGAACTTTCTTTGCACGGTTACAGGTGATTTTGTCTCGAAATGTCATTCGGCAACTTTGCATTTCTGCTCTTGAAAAGCGGGCGCCATACGATTTTCATGCAGCGCCGTTGCAACAATACAAACTCCAACTATTTAGAAATTCGATATGGCGCTCATATTCTTTCAATTATTTATCCTTAATGCACGTCATCCGAGTGAAATGGTCAGAAATTGACTGAATCACCCTGTATGATATGCTAGTATTAATGCTACGTCTCTTGCAGATTTTACAAATATGAATGCCAAGAAAATAAAAATAAAATATTCCAATTAATGAACTTTAAACTAAGCATTAATAATAAATAAACACAAATAATGTTCATGCTAATATTTATGTATAAGACCAAATAAATGCGCACAATGTAACTTAAATAGTGGTACAGGAAAATGCAATAAAGTGACAACAGGCACAGCCTGCAACTTAAGTTTACTATGATGAGAGATTATGCAGATGTCTTTGAATCAATTGTATAATAATTGTAGTTTGTTAGTGAATATAGGTCGATGCTTGTGAGTACTTATCAGCACTTGTTACAATTTTGACTGCGTAAATCGGAAACTTCTCGCTGGAATTCGACTAAATTTTAACGGTACACACAGTCTTATGTATTGTTATTCCTCCAGATTTCATTAATGTAGGCTTTACAGAACCTGAACTATTAACGTGTTGATCTTGGTGGCGGCATTTTTATTTCTGTTCATATCTCAGTTATCGTTCAAATTCGGACCCATGTTCATATGAACTTTTTTGCTGAGTATCACCCATACTACCTCCCCTCCAAGTTTGTGACAGGGTTTCAGATACACCCTGTATAATGTACAGAAGATGAATAAACCCACAATTATTATACAATCGATTCAAATACATCTGCGTAATATCTCAACATAGTAAATTTAAGTTGCAGGCTGCGCCTGTTGTCACTTTATTGCATTTACTTTGAATTTATTACCACTATTTAAGTTACATTGTGCGAATTTATTTGGTCTTATACATAAATATTAGTATGAACATTATTTATGTTTATTTACTATTAAAGCTCTGTTTGAAGTTCATTAATTGGAATAAAAAAAATTTATTTTTTTTGGCATTCATAATTGTAAAGCCTGCGAGAGACGTAGCATTAATACTAGCATATCATACAAAGGAGGGGAGGAGGAGAAGCATCGACACGCAATGACCGCATATATTCTAGTCTTGTGTATTTGAAAGAAATGTAGCGTCTCTTGAATTGCAGATTGTTGGCGTCATTCATAATATTAATCTTATCTTATACTAATTACTCGAAGTGAAGATAAAACTGTTTAATATGTGGTATTTCCCCATTATGCGATGCGAGTCTGCCATGCTGGTTAGGAGAGAACGTTCTGAACTCTCGTTTTCGTTCTTGGCGTTCTCGCGAGAACGACGTGGTATGACGAGATGTTGTGCAAACTAGCTCTCCCCAAAAGGAGAAACGAAACGGAAGTTTTGCATCTCTGAGGTCTGAGTTCTCCAGCTGAATTTGTTTTTCGCGTTTGTTTTTCTGCCGTGCCGCATTTTAACGTCAACACTGACTGGAAAACTTTTTTTTTTTTCCACGATAGAAGGCTTTCTCTTATCATTGTAGGCTATGCACAGACTGGAATGAATACTTTTGTTTTTTCACGATATATGGAAGCACTAAATATCAAAACTGACCAATCACAGTGCGTCTTACATTGCTTGTGCTCTATACTTCAGATAAAGTTATCCGAGGGATAAAAAATGTTGGTAGAACGCAACTTAAGCGGTATACCGGGTTTAAGTTTAAACCTTGGCTAGCTATCTGAGGATTTATCCGAGGTTGGTAGAACCGGCCCTTAATAAACTTATCAAAAGTTATTTAGGGCTGGTTCTACCAACCTCGTATAAATCCTCAGATAGAATAAGTACTGGAATAAAGCTCAGATAAGTCAAAACGGTGTTCTACCATCCTCAGATAGGATAAATCCTCAGATAAACATTAGAATAAACCAAAGATATCCTGATAAAGTTATACGGTCCTCTAGAGGTCGGATAGCCACTTTATTCCTCGAATAGTGAATCGTTTCGCTCAAATTTACGAGCGTTAATGGCGGTACTTCCGGTCCGCTTCGATATGAAAATGCCTTCAAAACCATAGTATTTCGTGTTACGTAATTACCATTTTAAACTACGACGGTAGGAATAAGTTTTAGGGTGCAAATGAACATCAGATTAGATCTAGATTACCTGTCTGTATTTCATAGTCAATGATCGACAACATAGCCCAGAGACTTTCAATAGGGAGACATGTCATTTACTTAATTTTCATGTATTACGGACTCTTAGGCGTTTCATTGGATATGTTCAGATGGCGCTGTAACGACGACGACGACGTCATAGTTTCGATTATAAGTTTCGCTAGATGTTCAAAGTTTAGCAGCGATCAAATCGACGAGCGAAAACCATCATAGAACTTGTCAGATTGTTTTACTAAGGCATGTCTGGTCAGCGGTGTGCTGCAAAATTTTGTGCCTATCTTCCTTATGAAAGATATCGTGTTCTACGATTAAATATATAAACGCTTTGCGTAGCCGTCGAGGTTTAGAACTGTACAATTTATTCCCCAGCTAGCAGATAAGAAGAGGCCGCTTCTAGACTAGTTACTAGCGTCTTATTTATTCCGTCTCACCGGACACCCGTATTGCAGCAAGGCATCGAGTAGCTAGAGCGTCCCAGCGTCTGGGCATTTATTTTTCTTACCTGGTACTTGATTTCTCTTTGCCAAGTTATTTGTCAAGTTGGACATAAACTGTTATATAATTTTAATTAAGCCCTCGCGGCCGTTTACCGAAAGTTTCATTAAGAGAATCTCCTGAAGATTGCATTCTTACATTTTTCATTTGGCTGACCAGGATATATTTGGCCAAAATGGTCGGATCTGAGATACACATAATGTTCCTGAGATTATTTTAAATTTAAAAAATTGATTATTCATAGCTCTCCGATTACGGAGCTATTAACTGTCGTCTTGTTTAAAATAGTGGGAAAAGATTATTGGCTAGAAAAGTTGAGACAGCTATAAACAAACCATTATATCATTGAGATTAGCAAGCCATATCTGCAAATATTATCGTTGAATGTGAAATAGCTTTGCTTAGTGTCAGTAATTTATGATTTGGAATAAATCTTAAGTGTTGGCTATTGTGATATACTCGAAATTTCTTGTCACCTACAGACGTCTCAGAATCTGTGCCAAATGAATTTCCGATCTCGCCAGCTTTTTATTTGATCTCGGACATTTGTTAGAAACGTTCAAGAAAGAACACGGCATATGCTTCAGTCAGAGAGAAGTCGCTGAAAATGACATTCGCAGATTTGTTGCTTCATCGTGATAATGATCATCGCATCACATATTAAATTTGGTTGTTTGCCATGGATGCATCAATTCCGAATAAAGTGAAACTTTAATCACATGATCTTTGTTAGTCGACGTGACAACATTATCACAAGTTTGATACACGTATAATAAATACCTCATGCTGCACTCTTTCCATTCAGCACTATAAACTTTACAGTATTATAAAGAAACATTATTTATTAAATTATCGTAAATGATTCCACTTACTTATCTGATAAGCAATTAATAGCCGTACCGTCAGCATCCTGGCCAACACATGATAACAGCCAATCCGGTACCTGCGTTAAGATTTTGTTTCTTTCTGCTGTTGGTAGGCTGTAGACTTCTTTTACCATCAAATTGGACATCATCTGACGTCGCTGAATCGGATCTAAAAACTTCATGCGCAATGAAATATTGTTAAAAATCAATTTAATGGAACACGGTGATAAAAAATAAACATGGGGATTCTAATTATAATTTTCATTTTACTCATTTAATGAAGTTTTATTTTTAAAGGCACTAACCATATATTTCTTTTCTTCCGTTTGGATGAAGTAGATCAGAGAATGATTGTTCATAATAACTCTCTGCCAGTTTATGATGCTTAGGGGACAGATGGTAACCGAAGGAAAATACAAAGACCTATTTACGATTTCTTCTTCCGTTACGAAAGAGGGATACCTAAAATAAAATGCTTGAATTTTTGAAAAATTGAACAATAAAATCAGCTTACGATTACATGCTTATTGTAAAATCTCACACAGTTGAATAATGGAAGTTGTCCGCTGCTCCCTTGACATAAGCTCTGGACTATAAGAGCTTTACCTAGATCTTACCTAGCCATCATGGGCGTAGCCAAGAGTGGAGGTAGTTCTCTAAGCCTAAATCAAGTAAATATTATATATAAATGCTTGATTATTGATATAAAAGTAAATAGGGAATTTTGGAGTATGGTATTGGCTTTATTCTGCAAAAATGAAGCTGGTATTTGGTGCACTTTTACCATGTAATTTTCTATAATATGAATTTGACTGCACCCCCTCCCTAAACTCATGAGGTATTTTGAACTATGTCGTACTTTAAATTCAAAATAAGGTTTAATGCGAAAATTTTAATGTAAAAATTACACTTAAAAACAACGAACAGAAATGGTAAACAACTGACTGAATGTATCGAAAACCACGCAAGAATTGTAACGAAAATATACAGGTCACTCCAAGAGAAATTAATAAATACATTAAAAGAATACAAGCAATTCATTAGATTATGAAATACGACGGTTGGTCGAAAAGTAATGCCTCCATGGCTGTAACTTTTTTATTTGTTAACCGATTTTCAAAATTCTCTTTGTATCTGATACCTACATTTGTCCTCTATGCAATGCACGATTCACTTTTCGAAATAGTCCCCATCCCTTTCCACGCACTGCACCAACGCGTGACTAGTCGTGTGAACCCGTCGGAGAGGAATTCCGAAGTTGTTGTCGACACGAGGATTGAATGACATCTTTCACCTGGTCGTCAGAACGCAACTCATGTCCTTTAAGGTGCTCTTTCTTCTCTGGGAACTGGTGAAAGCGCAAGGTGCAAAGTCTTTCTTCATTGAACTTCATTTTTTATCTTTGAACTGTAGGCGCTTCAACTCCTCTTGTATGTGGCGGGCGGGCGTTATCGTGCTGCAGAAGAGGGCCAAAGCTCTCATTCAATCCTGGTGTCGACGACAACCCCGGAATTCCTCTCCGACGGGTTCACCCCACTAGTCACGTGTTGGCGCAGTGCGTGGAAAGGGATGGGAACTGCCAAAAAGTGAATAGTACATTACATAGAGGACAAATATAAGTATCAGATACAAAAATATTAACAAATAAAAAAGTACAGCCATGGAGGCATTACTTTTCGACCATCCCTCGTAATAACAATAAATTATTGTTTTGAAAAATGATCATTACATGTCAGTTCAACCATGGTTTATGGTCGACCACCTCCAATTTCGATGAAATTTTGGCAGTAAGGTAGCCTGTGACCTCAAACTAAGTGGGGTAAAATATTAGCCCCCCCCCTCCCATTTTATATAGAATTACAGTCCCTTGTTTAAAAGACTACTGTTCCAATACCACGCGCGTATGACAAAAAAGTGCCAAACTTGGTTTCTGCTGTTGCCCGTTTAAAAGCAAACAAGAGTAGTAAAACTTGTCACTCTAGGACAACTTTTGGCGATTAATTCGCCAGTTTAGTAAGAATAGCCATGGTCATTATACAGAATACCACTCACAACTTGTGCCAAACATGCCCAAGAAATTCATGATACAACTAAAAGCTGAACTTTTCAGGACCAGTGGCTGGATGGCAATGAAGTTCAGACAGTTGTGGATGGGCATATTTGTGACTAGTTATAGGTTTTGCATGTGTGTTCAGTAAGATCCAGGAAGATATAATAGTTGGAGATATACGTGGAGACAAAAATTCCTCAAAAATTAATTCCCCGTTTTTGAGGCCAAATATCAGGATATGGGTCATTATAATTTTTTTTTTGTTTGTTTTTGTACCGTTGGAAAGAACATTCATTCTTCTACGAGGTAACCATACTTCTAATCTTGCTCTCAAACTTCTAGTAAGGAAAAATTTCCTGAGAAGTAAGGATACCTGCTTGCGTATTGTGCATGTCTGTGGAAAAGAGCAAGTTTGCCTGCTTTTGTGTTAAGTTTAAGAAGGGTGCTGACATTTATACTTAAGACAACTAAAAAATAAGCAAAAATTTGCATATTAATTTTTGGAGCATTTTTGTCCCCAGGTACACGCTATTCCAAAAGCGTTTTCACATAGGAATGAGCTGTACATCGCTATCTATTATCTATTGCTGGGTCTTATTGTAAACACATGCAAATCCTATAACTAGTCACAAATATGCCCATGCACATCTGTCTGCACTGCGTTGCCATCCAGCCACTGGTCCTTAAAGTTCAGCTTTTATTTTGTATCATGAATTGATTGGACATGTTTGGCACAGTTTGTGAGTGATATATAATGATCATGGTCATTATTACTACACTGGAGAATTCATCGCTAAAAGTTGTCCTAAGGTGGCAAGTTTTACTACTCACCTTTGTTTTAAACGGGCAACAGCAGAAACCAAGTTTAGCATTTTTTGTCATTGCATTGGAACAGTAAGCCTTTAAACAACAGGCTGTAACTCATGAACTGATGTAAACTGGGTTCTAATATTTTACCCCACTTAGTTTGAGGTCACAAGCTACCTTACTGCTAAATTTCATCGAAATTGGAGATGGTCGACTGGGAGCCTTGGTTGAACTGAACTGGAATGACCCAAAATCAACTCTAAATTGGAAAGCCAACATAATAGCAACAGAAAATGATTATAAAAAAGAATAAAGTATCTTTTTATTAATAAAAATTATATGAGAAAATCAGCTATTTGCTATTTTAAATACAAAATTTATCTAATAATTAATTTCAGTACAATCACTTCCAGCAATGATTCATATTTCAAGAGAAAAAATATTTTAACTAAACATCACAAAAACTGGATTAAGCTTGAAAACGTTATTTTATTTTATTTATTTAAATATTAATAAATTTTTAACAAATTTTAATACATTAAAAATTCGAAATTGGTAAATAAACTTTGCATTGTTTTCGTGAAAAATTTACATCTTCTGTGCGTCTTTAAGGAATACACAATCGGCATCAACATACGAACTTCACCAGCGACAAGGTTTTTGCTTGTGTATATTTCACCATATTTTTTTTTTTCGTCATGAAGTTTTCATTCACTCATATGAATTGTTGAAATATTATTAAATTAAATTTATTAATTTTATTTATTTATTTTACTTATTTCTATTTCATCATATGATAATGAAAGTGAGATAATTTTAGTATATTCCAGGGTCCTTGCGTCCTCTTTTCTTCCACATCCGCTAATCATATGATAATAAGATTTATTATGTTGTGGCATAAACACTTATAGAATGATTAATTAATTTTATTAAAGAATAAATCATAAGATGTTCAGTGAGAGTTTTATTTTACGCCAACCTCAGCTGTTCAAATTTATGATGAAAAATAGGAAAGAAAATTCCGCAGCCTGAATTCGAACCAGGAACCTTTGACTCAGACCGCCAACGCGCCAACCAAATGCGCCACTGCGGCCATGAAACCAAGCCCTAAGGTCATGTAAATAGCGGTTAGCTTTCATGGCCGCAGTAGCGCAATTGGTTGTCTGAGCCAAGGGTTCCTGGTTCAAAACTAGGCTGCGGAATTTTCTTTCCGATTTTTCATTATTAATTAATTTTATTTGTAGGTACACAGTTTCCATTTATTTGTTTTTGAGAAATAATCTAAACAAACTTAAAGAAAATGCTTAATAAATAATTTTACTAATATTTACTTGAGATAATTGTAAATCACTCCAATGGACTGAGAGATGGACATTGCTAATCCAGATAAGGAAGCCAAGAGCCAGATAATTTTCCAGAAAATGCCGATTTTCTGATTGATTAAACTCACAACAGGGATTGAAGATTTTCGTGCAAAATCCGTAAATATCGCTTTAAAACCGTAGTCCTCTTTATACATTGACTGAAAATAAACAGAAAATGGTTTTACCATTAAAATATCCATGGTAATTTTAACATTTTAAATGTCAAATGATTACAACTCAAAGTTCTTTTTTTGTACGAGGGGAGATCAAAAAGTAAGTTGCACTAACTCGCCGCAGGAGCGCGCTGTGTGTCGCAATCTTGGTTTCCCGTCGTGTTTTGTGTAACTAGCGGGCTAAAAGCAATGGCGCGTCAACTGGATGTCCACTCCAAACTTGAGGTGCGAGCAGCAATCTGATTTCTATGGGCCAAACGGGTGAATTGCACGGACATTCATCGTGAAATCACTGCTGTTATATGGAAATTGAGCGCCGGTGTGATTTTGTAGCACGATAACGCCTCACAAGGCCCGCCAAACGTGCGAACTGCTGCAGCGATTCAAGTGGGAGGTTTGGCAACATCCTCCATACAGTCCCGACTTAGCGCCATGCGACTTTTATCTTTTCGGTAAGCTCAAAACGGAACTCGGTGGACAACGATTTCGAAACGATGAGGAGGTGAAAGCGGCTGTCACCGTGTGGTTACAAAACGCTGGAGGAGATTTCTATGTATCCGGAATTCCGAAAAGTTGGTTGATCGTTCGGATAAATGTTTAGGGTCTCTTGGGGATTATGTGGAAAAGTGAACCTACATTATATGCTGCTATAGCAGTGTTGCTTTTGTATAGGTGGTGTAATAAATGGCCATACCGTGGAAATGCAACTTACTTTTTGATCTCCCCTCATAATACGGAATAGCAAACAATCCATTCGCTTCAAGCAACTAGCGCATATCAGCTTTGTGTTTAGGATAGCTTGAGCTTGAAAAATCACACGCAAAACGCTAAAAGCTTCAAGCTTCAAGCAAAAAGCGAGCTATGCGCTAGGAATGCACCTTAAGGGTGTTACGTCCGGAAAACGTGGCAGCCAAGATGTTGAATCGGTTGAATCGAGGAATCCACGAACTGATAATGCCCAATGTGGTAAGGCACCGTCTTGTTGATAATTGCATTAGAAAATCCAATATCATCAACAAACTATTTAAAAGAATATTTTTGATTTGGTTACATTTTAATTTTCCTAGGGGGAATATTAATCTTATTTTCATATGTTTCATCTCTAGCTTCAAATGAAACATTTAATATATTAAATATTCTATGCTTGGTATTCCTCTAATTGAGGCACTACATAGCACTGTAGCATGTCCAAATAAACCGGTCCTGTAATGGAGGATTCAGCAAAAAAGAAATGTCCAATAACCTTAGCATGCATTAGGCCACACCAAACGATTACTTTGGGACTGTCCCTTTCATGTTCGACCTCAACATGCGGGATTTCAGAACGCCATATCCGAACATTGTGTTATTCACCTTCCCGGGTACATGAAAAGTGACCTCATCCGAAAAACACACGTAAATCTATTACGTAAAGGTAAACTATAAATTGAATGTATTTATAAGTTATGCGAGTGCAAACGTGTCCAGAAACTAGGCAAGAATTTTTAATGACCCGATATTTATGATATTCACTATATATGTATAGCTAATAATAAGGCTTTCTTTTATGATAGTCGAGGAAAAATTATATGGAGCATTACTTTCTGAGCAACCCATGTATGTACACCGAAGAACAATTGAATTACAGACAGCTGGCGTTATGTAAAAGTGGCGCTGTGGGCACCCGTAGCAACGGAAACGGAATGCATAAGCAGCGATCCGACAATCTAAGAATTGATGTGACAGGAATCAGTAATAGTCGGACGCAGTAATAGTCGGATAAGATGTATGATCTAAGCGCATTTGATCGTGGGCAAATTGCCAGGGCCGGACGAATGGGCCACTCCATCTCGGAAGTCGAGGAGGCACAGGGATTTTCACGAGCCACTGTGTCATGGCTGTACTGTGAGTACATCGATGCCAGTAAAACCATCCCTGCAAGGCCCAACTGCCGTGGACAACAGGATGGCATGGTACGAGTACAGCGCCTAAACCATATGGAGGTGGCATTCTCGTATGGGGACTGTTTGCATGGACTGAAATGGGACCCCTCATACGTATAACATCGTCCCCATTGACGATCATGTGCTCCCGGTTGCACTCTTCAACATCCCGATGGAGAACTCTTCCTGCAACAAGACTATGCCATCGCTTCAATTTGTATTCGGATGGTAGGATGAACACTCCACAGACATGACCTCGCTTCTTTGGCCAATTAGATCACCTGAAGTAAATCCCATCGAGCACAACTAGTGTGGCCCTTGTCCAAGTGACGGAGTAGGCTGGGGCGTTTAATGCTTTAGGAGCGGCATGGTCTTGGAAACCTAGGGTCCTCAGTTACCGGGAAGGACACTTGAAATAACATTCCAGAGCTCTGTAATAATTGTTCCGATTAATCTGGAATGCCATCGAGAGAGATGTTCGAGCCTCAGGCCCCCACCCCCTCCATCAATCTTCGTGAACCGTGGGAGTTTATTCAAGGATGGTGAGTTCGTATGGCTTCCCAACGCTTCCGGTATCTTGTCGAGTCCACGCCGAGGCGAATCGTCGCCGTAATCAGGGCGAAAGGTGGTACTGCATTAGACAGGTATCTCTAATTCAATTGCTGCTCAGTGTATGATTCTTATGTGTACTTAAATAATTGTAATGAAAATTGAAGCAGTTCTTTAATCGTTTGTTACAGATTGCTGATTTTTTTATGCTTAAGCAGTGAAGTGTGCCTTTTCTGAATTATTAATAATTATCAAATTAAAATAACACAGTAATCAATAAATAATTAGCATTTTACATGTAAATAGTAGGTATTATTTTTCAGGTTTCAACACAATGAAAATTTTTCAGTAAGTCTCTTTAATAAGGTGATATTCGATTACTCAAATAATTTTTTTCACTTCTTACCTTCGCATGGGCTTTACGTCTGAAGGTATTGTGATGGAATCGTCTTCCATCCACTTCGTACATGTGTGGATCTATAACTGCCACTCTTCCTTGGCGATTTTGATAGCTATGGTTTGAAACTGGGGAAGGAAACTCTTTGTTGTTTCTATCCATCAAGTTATTTGAATGCTCGCTTAGCATTTGAATTTTTTTAATCAGCGACTTTGGTAATTCGCAGAAAAGCTAATATGATCTAGAAATAAAAACAAAAATATTCTTCAGTAAAAGTGATGTATTTAAGGGGGGGTGGGGGTTGGCCGAATCCGACAAACAAGATTCTCCATTCGCTACGAGCCGCAGGCTAATCCAACTTGAGAAGCAGTTCAACTGTAATTGGTCAAAGTAAAACAATCGCAGACTGTCGTCATCGCCGTTTACAGATAAGATAGTTCGAACCATACTGTAATACGTGTATAACCAACAGATATGGATAAAAAGATTATGGACGAAATGAAACAAACTTCTGGTCACAACATAAAGGAATGTAGACAACTTCTTGTTCAAAAAAACTTCTCCTGTTATCGACAATAGGTTTGTTTTATTTCAAAACAGTAATATTGTAATAGTGGATAAACGGAAGACATATTGATAAGTGTTCTTCTTACGAATTAATACTAGCGAAAGATCTCACAAATTGAATGGATGACATTAAATAAATTTATTAGGAGCTTTAGCTAAAATCTACTTATAAGAATGCACGATTGGTCTGTACATGTATTCGTTGGTCCGTTCGGCCGCCGTTTGCACGAAAACTTGAAATCGGGTTAACCTTTTCAAAAAATATGATCATCAAGCTCTTAGCATCAGCTGTATCAACTTTTCAGGCATTTTCTTGGACCACTTAAAGTCAATTGCGCGCGTGTGTTTTAACGATGACCGTTAAATATCCTAACAATAATAATTACGAATGTCCCGTAGCCACCATAGAGGAAAAATAAGACAGAGCGTATTCTCTTGCGCAATGAGCAATTTCGGATGCCAACATCGAGACGAAATAGCTAAATGCAATTTGGGACAAAAAATAGCGAAGCAACAATGTTAACAATGCAAAGACCGTGTCGCTTAGCATTTTCAGGAATATAATTCTCCATAAGATGAACTGTTGTTTCAAGGAATAACATAAGGAGATAGTGAGGGGTTTACACCTCTGTCTTATTTCTCCTCAATGATTACCACTAGAATTTAGTGTGAATTTTCTTTGTGCACCGAGAGATGCCATTAATTCGGTAGCACATCATGGCATTACTATTTATTTTGAGTGTACATAACCATTGGAAATGACTACCGCTCGAATTTTGTGCATCGAAATAAATTTTCTTTTTCTCCCATGATTTTTTCACGGATGAAGTAATCGTACAAAGAAATGGCATATGGTATAACAATCAATTCGTAGTGACGAGTCAACAATGAATAAAATGTTATTTTTTGTTTATCTTTTAAAGAACAACTCCACCCTATAGCTGCCGCCACATAAGTTGAACGACAGGATGACGTCATATCTAACGCCAGCCAATAGACGTTAACGGCAAGTAAATCGCTTAGTTATTCCATGAAAGCATCCGCTTTCGTTTTCGAAACATTGTTTTCGTATTTATATTTAACTAGCAGAGGTACCCGGCGTTGCCCGGGATAAATACACTTGTAGGTAAAGAGAACAATCTCAAAAATTTAAATTATAACTCTCAATTGGTTAAAAAAAAACAAAACACAATACAACACAGAGCAAAGGGATTATCCATTCTACCAAAAATACCAGGCAGTCCAGATGATAAACCGGGAATTTATCGAAACTCTTCTGGACTTGCCTCACCACTGCGGAGCATCACCAGATATTTTAGACTCAAGGTACCCGGCGTTGCCCGGGATAATTACACTTGGATGTAAACAGAACAATCTCAAAAAATTAAATTAAATTTTGCAATATCTTAAAAATAAATACATGAAAATGCTTAGAATTAATACAGTAAAAATTCTTAATGAAAATTCGAAAAAAATCTTTTTAAAGGCTCACAATGGATGGATCGCTCCAATAATTTCTTACTCAGATAATCTTACTTCAGATGTACACTTGATGTTGTTGCAATTTCCACTCTTCTCTCGCTGTGTTGAAGCAAAATTTGGCTTTTCATCACTTTGGGTAGTCTAGCGGTCGCCAATTCTTCTATTTACTTGCTTCCCATTTGCTCAATACAGCACAGAGCTAAAGGTTTGCTTTCTCTGTCGTCTTTCCACTCTTTCTCAATAGTCTGCTAACTCTTCATTATCTCCAGCTACTGATCATTTTTAAAGATTTTCAAGAAATTTTTAAGTACTAAGAACTCTCTTTTCTAAGAAAAACCTGAATAACAGGAATTCTATGCATTGTTACAAATTGAAACTTATCCATATTGCATCATCATTTTATGTTCATTGTTATAATTCTTGGAAAGGATTGCTTTATCATTGCATCATCATTTTGAGCTCATTGTTATTGGTGAATTGCGTGTTGAAACCATTGTTGATACCTATTGTTGCACAAACTTTTATTTGCATTGTTGGTCATGAGATATATATTGTTGGTCCGTGCAGAGTGTTTGTGAATTGCGTGTTGATACCATTGTTGCAAAAACTTTGTCTTGCATTGTTGGTCATGCGATATTTCTCATTAATATGCCCTGCCATAACCATGAATATCGATTTTTTATCAATAATTATTATTTTTTCGAAATCTGAAGTAGACAGTGACCTTCCTCATGCTTTGAAGGTAATGTATGCGAAATTTCATCAAGATCGGACTAAAACTGTAGATTTGTATAAAAAACAGACCCACAGACAGACAGACCCACAGACAGACCCACAAACATCCTTCTTTATATATATAGATTTCTATTTGAGTTTTTTTAAATAGATAAATGAAATTAATAAATCAAGTTAATAAATTTATAAATTAAAAAATGACGCAGAATAATCGATTCGAAGGCAATTTGTTTTATATTATGACTTTTAATAGGCTTTCCACGTTTCAACGATATCTCCGCCTTTACTATACTAGAATAAGTGCATCATGGGTAAAATCCAGACAAAGCATATTGATGAGTAGTCTTACTGCGCATGACAAAAAGATCGTTCAACTTACGTGGCGGCAGCTATAATATACAACTTTATTTAAAATGAAAGTTCGAGATATAAATAATAATGTGGTATAAATGAAAAATTTTAAAGCGAACGCGAAATATATAAAACGAAAGAAAATTACGAAGGTCAAATGGAAGTGACGTCCTCATTACACAAGAGGAAGTGACATACTTATTAAATTGACTGAATCATGTATTTCTAAACATGTGCTTTTTTACGATAGCTTACGCTTTTTTACGATGGTAGGCATGATTTAAAGGACAAGTACCACTAAAAATCACATACTCTTTTTTATTTAAATTTTGTTAGTTCATGACGTTTATAGTACACTTTCATTAATAATTTTCTATAAAAATCATCATATTCCTTAAAAATCTGCGATGAAAACTGCAAAATACGACAGTGAGCGAAAAACGGCGTCCGCCATGATTTTGTTAGCAAGCTGGCGATGTGACGTTATCGGCCTGCTCCACAATTCAGTAGGAGACGTTAGAGATCTCATCTAATTGATTGTAATCTTCGACACCGTGATTTTTTTAAGTAAACATACAAGAAAGAGTTTCTAAATATTACCTTGGCCATTTTAATTTATTTAATGACCTCTGTGTAAAGGAATGTTTATTGAAATGTGTGTAGCTTAGGTTAGTAAAGTCACGACTAAATGATTTTAAAAAAGGAGACGTTATATGAATGACACTGAATGAATTTGGAAACTCTTCTTTCCAAATTAGCACAGTTTTGCTCACGATTAACATGACATCGATTTGAACAATAATTATGTAACTATTGAATTCGTTCGGTATTCGTGTGTAACAATTATGCCTCACCCTTTTCTGCTCAAGAAATAAGAAAAAAGCAACAGATAGATTTTTTTGGACAGATAAATGGAATCCCGGCAAAAGCAACAGCGTTTCTTCTGTGTGAATATGAGGTCGATCCAATTATTTACCAAAGAGAAAATAGGAAAAGAAACTCTTCAAAACCACCACTTTTATCAGATATATGTAATCGTCCAAGCAAAAAAAAATGTATCTATATACAAAACTCGCTATAATCCATATAAATAAATGAAAATACTGCCTGTTATTAGAGAGTTTGCGATTTTTCGTACGAAAATCAAAAAGATACGAAAACGAAAAATTAATACACTTAAAATTTTTTCATTTTCATCACTTATGTAACGGAATTTTTTCAAGATTTTCGTAGGGAATTTCGTGTGCAATTTGCGTATGACGAAACGAGTGCGCATTCATCTGCGCATCAGCTCCCCGATTCATAATAGACGCCAAACTTTAGCTCCGTCGAAGAAAAAGTTTGAACGTACAGTGCATTTCGACAGCACAAACAACTCTATTAAATAAACATGAATTACCTACTGCAGTAGCTTAAGCAAAATATTGATAAAATGTCGATTCTAACTAACTTTCGAATCGACTGGAATATTCCACTTTGAACAGGGACGAATGCTGCAAGGGAAACAAATTTCGTTTCGAAAAAATGAAAAGTCGGTTTCGTGCGCACAGCGCAACTTGTTTGACGAAAACAAAAAATAATCATGAGCAAATACGAAATTGCCACTTAAATTATGCCGTTTTCATGTTTGTTTGTTTTTTTCATACGAAAAATCCCAAATTGTCTATTATTTAAGAAACAGAATCAAAAATGT
>JAHWFO010003124.1:9250122-9280719 GCA_023313115.1 Rhysida immarginata
TTTTTTTTTTTTTTGTTTTTTTTTTTTCGTAAGAAAAATCCCAAATTGTCTATTATTTAAGAAACAGAATCAAAAATGTTTTATTACTGGTAAATTAATCAAAGATTTTTTTGTAAGAAAATTCAAATTTTATTGATAAGCAGATAAAGACAATTAAATAGGAATAAATGAAGAATGAATAGAAACACTGTAGGAATATATGTAAATATACTATAAATAGGTCTTTAATATCTTCGGTATTTAAACGCACATTACTCCTCAGAGAGAAATTCTTTCCTGATAACGCTCACAACACAATTTGGAAAAACTTTTCTGTTATTTTTCTCAAGCCAGTATATCTATATTTCCTGTATAAATAATAAAAATTAATTAGATAACGGTCTAAAAATCATACATGTTATGAATATTAAGCTATGTGGAAGGGGCGTTTTCCCCGTCATGGCAGTTGCCTAGAAGTTCAACTGGCAAAGCTTTTTATTTGCGACTCCAATTTGTATGGCTTAATTTCACGATTTTCAAAAAAATTCATAGAATAGTTTAAAAATCTCCATCGAAATTTTTGTCGCTTGAAGAGAATTCAGAACTGCTATCCGAGCCGCACTTAGCCATATCGTATACCTCAAACAATACTAAAAGTAGCTACAGCTCGCATTTCAGCAGGCCGATGACATCACGGGGATGATCGCTCCACATCCAAAATGGAGCGCGACGGATTTTACGAAATACGTATATAAACGCAGTTTTTATATACTTAGAGAAATTTTTGACAATTTTTAATATTACTACATTAATTTATTTTCACTCTAGATTATTTAGACAAAAATTAGTTTTTAAGTGGTACTTGTCCTTTAATTTTAATGGGGATTGCAATGGAAGAGCTTCTCTTCAATGTTTATGGGACTAAATCCTAAATCTCCTAATCTATTTTAAAGAAGCGGCTAGCGACACGGTAGAACATGACTTCATGGCAAGTTCCTGTAACCGGCCGAGGGGAAACCAACTGCCCCCTGTAACCAAATAGGTTGGGGTATATATCAATTATTTACCCCCGGAGGGGGATGTCGTAGACAGAACGCCGAAAGCGTTCGAGTAACGGAAAACAGTGACCAATGACCAATGACCAATGACCAAGGCGTTCGAGAGTGGTAAAAGTTTGTTAAATTTAAACACGGCTTGCCAGATAGTAAAAGGCCTGTGCGAAAGTCTTTTCTGCACAAAAACTGATAGAAAAACTGCGCTCTCCCTTCCATTTTTCGCCATGACGTCATGTTCTGCCGTGTCGCTAGCCGCCAGTTATTTTAAGCATGGCGTCCATCTTAGACGTCAGCTGATACAAAATGGAGCGGCAGGAAGTAATATTTTTCACACTTTAAACGCGATTTTTATAATGAAATAATGGTTTTAAAATTTTTTTATTGCTACAGTTGTATTTTATTTGTTTCAATAATGATATTCTGCCAAAAAAATGATATCGATTTTTTTAGTGAAGTTGTCCTTTAAACATTGTTAACGGGGCTTGGGCAACACCTCCTAAAGAGTAGGCCTGTGGACAAAAGGTGTATACATTGTTACATCACAGTAAAACAGCTATTGTTAATCGTATTTCTACCAAAAATAAGCCCTAAATGGCCGTTTGATGATGATGTAACAATGTATGACATTTCTGTGCGCAGGCCTTCTGTCTAGGTGGAACACCACCTAAAGAGAAAGCCTGAGCGCGGAAACCTCATGCATTGTTCATCATGGGATACGAAGCCGAAGCTAACGAGAATACAGACTCTGGCACTGAAAAGGCACCTGATCAAAATAGGTCTAGCAACAATCCAACCTTCATTGTTTCCAACACAGGAAAAAAACACTGTTAAAATACAAGATGGGAACAATGAAAGTTATATTGTTAATAGACCTGTCTTGGTCAGGTGACTTTTCAGTGCCGGAGTCTGTCTTCTCGTTAGCCTCGATACGAAGCGTAGCCAACGAGAAAGACAGGCCCCAGCCAATAACCACGTAGACAGAAGGCCTGCGCACAGAAACGTCATACATTTTTACATCACACTAAAATGGCTATTGTGAATCGTATTTCTTCTACCAATAATAAGCTATAAATTTGGCCGTGTGATGATGATGTAACAATGTATGACATTTCTGTGCGCAAGCCTTCTGTCTAGGTGGTGTTGCCCCGGCCAGCATCACCTCTACTCAAAGCCTGAGCGCGAAAACTTCATCCATTGTTACATCATCATGTTGAGTCATAATTTAGGGCTTATTATTGGCAGAAATACGATTAAACATGACTCCGTATGATGATGTAACAATGTATAACGTTTTCGTGCTCAGGCTTTGAGTAGAGGTGGTGTTGCCCTGGCCAACACCTCCTAAAGATAAGGGTTGAGCGCGAAAACGTCATACATTGTTGCATACAATACTACCATACTAATTACCTGACCATACTAGTCCGAGTAACAATGTAACCTTCATTGTTTCCATATTGGATTTTAACAATCAATATTTTTCCGTTTGCTGGAAACAATGAAGGTTCGATTATTGGCCGGACTACTAAGATCAGGTGACTTTTCCGCGCCGGGGCAACGCCTCCTAAAGATAAGGCCTGAGCGCGAAAAGTCATATATTGCTACATCATCATGCGAAGACCGTAGCCCACGAGAAAGACAGGTCCCGGCGAGGAAAAGTCACCTGACCATACTAGTCCGGCCAACAATCCAACCTTCATTGTTTCCAACGAACGAAAAAATATTGATTGTTAAAATCCAAAATGGAAACAGTGAATGTTACATTGTTACTCAGACTAGTATGGTCAGGTGGCTTTTCCGCGCCAAGGTGTGACCACCGAGAGAGAAGGCAACACCTCCTAGAGAGAAGGCTTGCGGACCAAAGGTGTATGCATTGTTACATCATCATCAAGCGGCCAAATTTAGGGCTTATTATTGGTAGAAATACGATAACAATAGCCGCTTGATGATGATGTAACAATGTATACACCTTTTGTCTGCAGGCCTTCTCTATAGGAGGTGTTGGAGAAGGCCTCTGCGACGAAACGTAATACATTGTTGCATCATCATAGATAGTGCATTGTTATTCGTATTTCAACCAATAATAAGCCCTGAATTAGCACTATTTATGATGTATGTAACAATGACTTTCTCTCTCGGTGGTCACAGCCGAGGCCAATTAGGGCTTATTATTGGTAGAAATGCGATTAAAGATGACTTTTTATGATGATGTAACAATGTATGACGTTTCCGCGCTCAGGCCTTATCTTTAGGTGGTGTTACTTGGGCACGCGCTCGTTTTGTTTTAACAATAGACAGATAACTTCATTCAGATTGCTTGAAAAAACTACACGGAAGAGAAAAAGGAAACTAAAAATATCCGGAACGTCGAGAAATCTGTGTCTTTTCATTGTTGATTTCAAACAAAGAAACAAGAAAAGTTCGGCGGTGACAGACCTGGAGAATACAGAGGGTGGTAAAGTTCTGGAATCTGTTTTAGCGCGAGGAATTGCTTCAACTTTGTAGCAATGTGCGACCTCGCGTTATTTATTATGCAGAAGATACCATAATATACTCCAGACCCGTCACCGCTGGACTTCTTCCTTTTTCCTCGTTTGAAATCAACTATGAAACAGATTTCTCGACGTTTCGGATATTCAAATGGTTGTGATGAGGGAACATCAAGCAGTACCGAAAGAGGATTTTTCACACCCCACGCAATAGTTGTACGAACGATGTCAAAAGGACTTATAGCCATGGGGGACTTGTTTTGAAGGACAGTAAAATATCATCTCTGAAATATCTGTACCTGTTTGTTTTTCCGAGTCATTCACCGAATTTTCTGGTCTCCCTTGTATGTGTCAAGTAAAAAAAAAAAGAGTAACAACTTCAAAACTTTTTTTATCACAATAAAAACTTGTTAACATTCCAAGAAGGAGCAAGAGGGTATAAAGAACTGCTGATATCTTTTGTAGTTTTTTTGTGGCAGCTTGAGGCCATTTAATGTATAAAAGCGTAAAGATGAATAGCGACAGAGTCTACAACATTTTTAGAATTTCGACGAAAAGCATTCGAGAAGGACAATTTAGGGTAACTTGAAATTCTGCCGCAAAATGTTCAAAAAGTTATTTAACAAATTTACAACTGCTACTGTGTCACAGATAAAGCTCCTTCTTGGAATGTATACAAGATTTTATTGTTTTACTTTTTTCTTCTCCTCAACAGATTTAGCATAAATGCTATAAATATTGCGATAGTTTCCGATGAACAATATCCTGAACCCGAGAAGAGGCTATTCATTAAACAATGTTTTACAATTGAAACTGGAAATTTAAATGCAATGCCGATGTTTTCTTTTATTTGACCCTATGCCACGAAACAACAATCTTCCCAATCCCATATTTAATTTCCATCAGTTTTACGTTACTTAAAAAATAAAAACAAAAAATATTAAAATTTCAAAATGCAGAGAACTATTATTAAAAATGCAGTCGACGAATTTTTAATACTACCCATCTAATGTTACGACTGCAAACATTATTTTAAAATGTTATCTCGTATTGAAATGTTTTATATTTGAATTTAAAAAAATAGATATTATACATACTCTTACTCTGAATGTTCCACTGATATATCCCTTTTTAGCTTTGAGTGTATTCACTCCATTCATCCAGGCTTTTATGTTAATATATTAGGCTTAATTTTGCATTTTGTAGCGGAGCGATAAAGTTGATGGAAAGATAACGAAAGATAAAGTTGATACATAATAATGATCCCTTATATATATATATATTAGAGCGATAAAGTTCATATAAAGATAACGAAAGGAAAAAACATAATGATCCCTAATATATCTCTGTCTTTTTTAAACATCAACCCATTCATTTTATCAATAATTCGTTCTCTACACTCCTGCAGTAATTTTGGTGTAAATGTTTTTATAGTAATTAATTATTTTCATTATTTTGGAATTCAAGGTAATTTGGGGGACGGATTTATGACTTCAAGTAGCAATGATGAGGGCATCATTCATGTTGTACAAAGTAGAATCATATAAAAAACCATGCGCAAAGGTTTTCATAAGAAACTGACGTGGACAAATTTTAGATACTACTGGAAGTTGAAAGCGACACACCATGCTTCCCCTCTATTTTTGTTACACTCTTTTTTAGGCATCGTATTAATTTCACTGTACAGAGTGTTGCAAATATACAGGGTTACAGGGAAAGTCTACCTAGATATTTAAGGACGTTATTATTTAGGTCGTTGCCGATAGATTTGACCCTATAACCTACTATTCAAAAGTTAACCGTTTTCTAGATAAGTGACTTTTAAATAAACATTTACTCTTTGCGGTCTGGGACCGCTTTCTCTGTCATTTTGTGTTTGATTTGCCTACTTAACTGAGAGTATTATACCTTTTTGGATAGTTAAAAAGACGTACAAGCTATTAAAATAATTTGCAGGATAACTTTCATAGAACTTTTTTTAATTAACGTGCTTCAAAGTTGGGAACACTTAGTGAAAACATCTACATGCAAGTTGTTTCAAGTTTTATTATTTATTTTTATAAACTGGCATACCCCTATGTAAAAACAGCAAAACATTGGACTCTAGAGTCTGGAAATTTAAAAAAAAAAGTTGAAATTAGAGCAAAAAATGGTATTATTTTCTTTTAATTTAAAAGAAATGCATATAATCGATTGTATATAAACATATTAATAAACCTTGTATTGTAAAATGGACGTTATGGAATTAAAACTTGACAAAGGTGTGATACGCTATTTTTCACTATTCTCCCTCACTCTCTCAATTTAACAAAATAAAATTTCCCAATTATCATTTTATGTCGAGCCAGCGCCTGCAGTTGAGCGGATAGGCTACCCAGCAGTACTGCCCCGTATACAAGGTGTATCAGTTTCGATGGTCATAAAGTACCTAGCGTGATCCTTTGCATGATTACAAACTTAAAGTTCGTTATGCAAAATCTTCAAAACTGAAATGTTAAGAGTCTAAACATCACGCGAAGTTTGCTGAAAAACTGTCGAAAACGTCATTTAATCTCAACAATTGCCGCCGATTTAATTATAATCGCCCCTTTGAATTTAATGAACTGCTGGTGCGGAAAGTTCATAAATGACGTAACGATGCAATTTAAATTTTGAGTTTTCGACATTTTCGATAAGGAACTTTAAGTTTGTAATCATGCAAAGGATCACGCTAGGTACTTTATGACCATCGAACCTGATACACCCTGTATATTTGCTACACTCTGTATATTCGCATTAATTTTACAGTTGACCAATTGACTATCTCTTATGAAGTGCGAAGAAAATGGAAATCAAATGAGAAACTACGTGGATCAAATGATTGAGATTTACCTTTATTAAAAAATGAAAACTACGATTAACATCAATTAACACGAACACACACTTATATTCTAGAAGGCATTGATGCAAAAATACTATATGAAATGCCCCGAATACTCCTTTCTTTCCATGCTCAGTTCTAGCTAGAGGCTGATATACTAAATAACAATTATTGCAAACACCTTTCAAGGCATCCCAGAAAGGCTACAAGTCAGGGTAAGAGGAATCCAATCTACATGCCGTATGTACGACAATACTTCCTGTGTAAACGGCTAATATAAACAATACAAAAAGATTTAATAAACGACTGACGCTATTCGATGATAACTTAACTCGAAATTGCATTGCATTGTATTGTACTGCTTTATAAAAATTACTAGTTTAAAGTCCGTCGTACGATGAGTGCCACAACAGTCGAAATCTGTAAATTCGATTTTACAATATTTAAAAAAAAAAAAATAATTCTTCTGTGACGAAAATTTGATAATTTACGGGACTGTCAATAGTAAAAATGTCGCTGTGAAAGTGCTAATGACTAAACTTAGAGGAAAAGTGGCCATGTGCGTATGTGTCCCCTTCCTTTTGTTTTTTAGTAATAAAAAGTTGAAGCTATCCTAAAACCAGGTACTATAGCGCAAGTGGTATTATGTGGCATGAAATTCCATTTTTTGGAAAAACTAAATTGCTCAAATTTTTCTAATAATCATGCGTTTTTTGTGGTTAGTCCAAACAGATCAGATGAGACCCTGTGTAGGTATTACTAGAGTAATGCCCGGCTTCGTTCGAATTTGTTGAATATATGCAGGACAACCCGCATTTTTCACTCATAAAATCCGCGCAACCCGCTGCAATTTACTAAAACCCAATAAAAACCCTATTCACCTGTTTAAGGTATTTTTTAGCTCGGGTTGGTTGAATAAGGGGTAAATTTATTCAAGTAAATTTTTGAAAATTAAATATAAGGCTTTTATTGGTTCCTTTACGTTCTTCCTTCTGGTTTTTAAATGTGTAGGCAAGTTCTTTCTTCGGAACTTTTCTTGCTTTCTTCTAGTAATCTTACGTTTTGCTTTCCTTCGAATCGTGATATGTCTGTCCTCCTTTGACTTACTACAGCGGGAAGTTTTTCGGTTTTTATACTTTTCGTTGTTTATTTTTAGGTCAGGCTAAACCAGAGCGCGTTTAAATGGTGAGGGCGCTATTTCTGACAAAGTTTGATGACTTTTTCGTTGTGTAATTGCCGGGTTCTTGAGGAACAGAGGATGTATCACACCTTACAGTCTTGGAGGTGGCCGTGGCCTGGTTATCTCGTCGGTTGGCTCGCTGATCGATGAAGTTAAGCAACTCAGGCGCGGCCAGCTGCTGGCTGGGTGACAGCCAGTGGCTTGAGGACCACTGCTGGGTGGGACGACTATTTGGGGCACAGCTGTTGGGGGACTTTAGTCTGACCCATTTGCTGAGTGACCAGTGCTGGATGTCCAGCAGCTGGTGATAGTTACTGGTTTGTTTGTCCGCCAACAGCTCTTCCATCATGACCCCCCCCCCCCTCGTGCTTCGAGGGCACGTTAAGCCGTCGGTCCCGGCTGCTACTGTCATCTCGTAGCAGTCGTTAGTTACTGGGATGGCGCAAAACTCCCTCGAAAGAGTAAGTGCCGTAGAACAATAATCTGCCCTCTGTACAAGATAAGATAAGATAAGAGTCTTGATTCTAGATTAATTTGTTTTACCCGAGATTCATACGATCCAACTATCTGCTGAGGTCAATGGTATTCACATTTTCCATGTTCCGCGCTAAAGATTCTATCTTTAGTGGTCGATGATAGAGCTCTTGAGTCGTTGAGTGAGATCTGATTTCAGGAGAACCCGATAATGAACTGGCTTCTTCCGTGACCGAGGATGGTCCAAGACCTTTTGCTATACAGAATCTATTATCGATTGACCATCTGAGAGGTATGCCATCTGAGAGGTATGCTTGTGTTCTATTTTTCTTTCGCGTGCAGTGTATAACAAATGTTACACTTGTAGATACTGCTTTTCCTCGAAAAATTTCCTCAAAAGCCTTATTCATATCTTCCAGATTATATCAGAATATTTGCCCCTGGATGGGAGGCATTGTTGTGCAATCTCAAAGTATTTTAAAGGTGTTAGTAATTGACATTTATGATTTAGTAATTGATATGGTGTCAATCAGGTTACCTTATGTCACTCATATCGAAAAGAAAATCTATTGGCAATAAACGGATATAACTCTATAGAAAGAATACTGAAATAAACGCACACTTTTTGCATCAGCAGTTGAGCAGTACTAGAAAGTATTATTATTTTGTTTTAGTGCTTGACAGCACGCTAAAGACTTGTTTTAGGTTAGTATGTAATTTTTGTGATTGTCCAAACTGCAATAATCACACCTACAAGTATTATCATGCTGAGTTCTACCAATTTGCAAAAATAACTGTCACTGTTTGTCTGTTATTCCATTTTAAAACCGTCAATCCTTTTTAGGACACCCGGTAAATATAAGTGTAATTACAAGTATAATAAAACTTTTATTTATTAAAAGGACATACAAAGCAACAGTTAATTCTATGGACTTAATGCAATTCTTTTTGTAATCAAAAATATTGAAGGTATTTTAATGCCGAAACTGCCAACTGTATATGCAGTTAACAATATAAGCGGATTTTTCTTTAAAATATATACATAAGAATTGTTATATAAGATAACCTCTTGAAAGTAACAAATACGTCTGACCATAAACGGATTTTATTGCCGAAAGCGCTGACCATATAAAGAACCATCTCTTTATTGAAATATCAAAATCTCAGTATTCATCTGATGCTTATCCGTCAGTGAGATATCTGTCGGTCAAGTGTCCGTCGGCCAGATGTCCAGATACCGATTGGCTGATGAATGTAGTCAACGTCATACATTGCAGGAAGAGCGATTCTCATGACTTGTCTGTTGGACTATGAACGATGGCATGGCACATCTATGTTTATCCTTGATCTCTGGCCACGGCCTGTCTTTCTCACCGGTTGCGGGTTTTAGCATTTTTTATAAAGAAGATTTGTTATCTATATACTAAAACTCTTGCATGTATTTATTTATTTATCTGTAATTCTATCTCCTCCTAGACGGTTTGAGCTAGCGACACTTGAAATTTTCAGGGCAGGCTTATCAATAAAGAACCTGCTCTATCGCCAAAAATCAGCCCCCTACGACCCCCCCTTCCCCACTTTCTGGGGTTTTCATTTAAAATTATCTGCTTTTGCTTTGTAATTTCTCTCAACAGATGGCGCGGGCGGGCGAAGCCGCGGGTAACAACTAGTTAGTAATTAAATAGCCGAACTAATACAAATACTCACAAACGAGAAGTCCAAATGAAAATTCTTGTTTACATGTAAATTGATTCAAAGAAATCTCCACCGAACACAATACACTTTTGAACGCGATTGTACGTGTTTGAAATCGGGTATCTTTCACAGCGTTTTTCATCTGTGGGAACAGGAAAAAGTCTGGAGGGTCCAAATTCGGAGAATAGGGCCGGTGGTTGAACTATCTGATGCTGTGTTTGGCCAGAAATCCAGAAATTTTTCTTTTCCACAAATCCTCTGTTAAAATATGACGAATTGCCTCCTTCTTGCAGCCCAATTTATCCGCAAGCATACGAAATGTGATTCGGTGGTTTTTACGGAAATTGGTCTTCCAGGGCGTGGATTATCTGAAAAACCATTCGAATGTGCTCATTCGGGATAGGGCATCGTTCCTGTAGGCAATTTCCGACATCTGGTGTGTTTCCGTAGCCGATTTACCCAATTTTAGGGAGAATTTAATGCAAGCCCGTTGTTCCATATTATTTTCTCAACGATACTTGTTCACATCTAAATAAAAGATCTATGCAGCTGCAGTGCGATAGGTTACTCATACAAACCATGTTTGGACATGTTGAATTTTTGTTTGGATTTTACGCAGTGACCTCTGCTCGGGTATTTAATTGCCACTCCTTGTATTTATTTGTTTATTTCTGCAACAATACGAGACCATTTATGAATATTTCCATTTTCTATATGCCAAAGGCTTCTGATTGCTTCATTTTTATTGTTAATGATTTAAGAAATTTCATTATATCAAGAAAATGAAAAAAAATTCTTTATATTTATTCTAACGTCTTTATACAGTTAAAAATCAATGATTAACTAGGTCAGATGGGACATGTCTTCGTCCATCAATTTTATAAGACAAGATCAGGTAAAATAAAATACATCATAAAATACTGATGACTTCGTTAAAAAATTTTCTTTATGTTACTCATAACGTAATTATGTAGAAAATATTATATTAATCTATAACCATGTTTTCTACATAAAGGTATTGGCAGTTTTCTCCCCTGATCATTAAATTAGTCGATCAAAAAAGAATTTTTTTTATCACTCTTTCCCCTTGAATACGCCCATTCACACTGAATAGATTAAAAATGACATCCGTGCAATTTATGGCTGAGATGAAGAATAAAAATTTACAACATTAAATGTACGTTGTTAAGCCGTAATAATTAATGAACAATTAAGATTCATTATGTTATAGTTGAAAGCTTAATCCAAGTTTGGTTTTTTTTTATATATTTGTCCCAAAATCAATCACATAGTATACGAATCTTTTTTGTCAAATAAAATAAAAGTTATTGCCACTTCTCATTCATATATTATATTATGCGTAAACTTGTACAATATGGGTTTGTTTACATACACAGAATAATAGTATTTTAAGTAGATATAGCCATCCGATAATTTCATTTGCGGTAAATGCAGACGCTACTGATGACGTTAATTTCTGTTGTAATTACACATCCTCGTCGAAAAACAAAATGTAGACACAGTTTAATGATTATAAAATTTGCACATATTAACACACTGCTTTCAGCGTTCACAATAAACTACATAAATATATATTTTTATATTTAGCACCTGTTTTCAAATTGATGACCATTTTGGTCTAAACATTTCTGGCACAGCAACGGAACCACAAACATCGAGAATCATTTCATTTGATATTTGGATCGGCCTCAGTGGCTCAGTAGTTGCGTGATCGCCTCTGATGCCCGAGGACGCGGGTTCGACCCCGGCCGAGGACGACGAGGATTTTTTCAGGGGGAAAATCCTGAGATCACGCACTTCCTTCGGAAGGGAAGTAAAACCGTTGGTCCCGTGTAGTCGTTTGCCGGCTGCACGTTAAAGAACCCTTGCGAGGCAAAGTTTGCGGCTCCTATAACGGCGTCCTGAAATGACCATGGCAGTTGAAAAGGACATTAATATCAAACAAACCAAACCAAACCATTTGGTATATGGGTACGTTCTCTTTCAGTGACTACTTGTAACACTGTTCTACGTGGAAAAAGGACTTTGGGATGAGAAATTCAAATTCAAAATCATAATTTCTCTATCAGGCACGGTCTTTTAGTAATATGAACAAATATGGTTAATTTAGAACAAGGTTTGGTTTGTTTTGTTTAGTATTAACGTCCTTTTCAACTGTTATGGTCATTTCAGGACGGCGTTATAGGGGCCGCAAATTTTGCCTCGCAAGGGTTCTTTAACGTGCAGCTGGCAAACGACTACACGGGACCAACGGTTTTACTTCCCTTCCGAAGGAAGTGCGTGATCTCAGGATTTTCCCCCTGAAAAAATCCTCGTCGTCCTCGGCCGGGGTCGAACCCGCGTCCTCGGGCATCAGAGGCGATCACGCAACCCCTGAGCCACCGAGGCCGATAAATAATTTAAAACAAGAAATTAAGCTCCCAAGGAAGGTATAGGAAAGTAGCGGAAGCCCTGAGTTCACCTATTTTTTTTTTTTATTCCTTCATCTGCACTTTTTATCCCCCCCCCCCCTCCATTTTTTTAAATCAAAAATTCATTTTTTCGAACCTTGTATTTAGAAAATATAAAAGAACCCTATCTTCGTTCCTTTCTCATCTTTTTCGACCTAATGATATATCACACCCTATATGTTGCCATAAAGTTCTAAAGACCAAGTGATTGCCATCCCCACAATTCCGACCCTATTGGGACAATTTGGCCCAAACTTTACAGTGATGTTGATCTTGCTTAGAGGAACCTGCATACCGAATTTCATTCCTTTATATGCATAAATACGCGTAGACCTTTTGGTCCCCTCTAATTTCCGCACCCGAAACTCCGACCCCAGTGGGTCAATCAAAACCAAACTAAATTGTGAAGGGGCACATGCCCACAGTAGCTACATTCCGAATTTCAACCTTCTACCTCAAAATATGGGGAAATTATGAAGGGGACGGACGGACAGATTGACGGACATTGTGAAAACAATAAGTAGCTCCATTCTTCCGCTACTTAATAAAGATATCGAAAATGATAAATTCAGAAAAACTTAGTAAAAACCAGTTGGCAATATCGATGTCTGCACTTCACTTGTTTTCATATCCTCAGTTGGCATTTTTTACTAGAACAGTGTAATTCATCAATGGTATCAGGTTTTGTAGCATAAAGTTTATTCTTGAGATATCCCCATAACAAAAATCTAGTGGTGCGACGTCTGGTAAGCGCCCAGGATAATCAACAGAAACTCTTCGCCCGATCCATCTGTTTGGGCCGTCCAGGTGGCCGAAAGGGCTAGAGCGTAGGCTTTTTAGTTCTCGAGTCCACCTGGTCGTGGGGTCGAATCCCGCCGTGGGCATGGATATTTGTGTTTGTCTCGGGCTGCGTACAGGTATAACTTGTGTAAAAGGCGCTAAATGACCTTAGTAGTCGCGATGCCAAAATTTTAATAAACCAACCAACCAACCATCTGTTTGGCGCGTTTTCATTTAGATAGGCAATAATGAATGAGGCAATGATATTATTTGAAACAAGAATGATTTTACCGCCATAGCGGATAAAGGCAGCACATTTTCGTATTATAGCATCACACATGGATTCGTAAAATTAACCTACATTTTAAAAAAATTTAGAGAAATTATATAAATATGAAAACTAAATTGTAAATTACTATTTAAGTAAACTAATGTATAGAAAGAAGTTAAACGAATAAACTTGAAGAACTGAAAGGTTAAATGGAGAGTGAACTCTGCAGCTAAAACAGAAAAATCTATACGGGCATTGGAAATATCTGAACAACGGGAGTTTCGAATAGAGCAAGAAGGTATAAGAGCTTCTACGTCAAGGGCAATCAAAACTTGGGTCTAAAGTATCCAGTGATGTTCCCCGGTGGTGAAGATGGATATCGTTTTAATCTGAGGCAAGTCAACAAGAGGTAAATAAAGTCCCGGTATATCACCTAGAATTCCTGTCTTTCGGATGGATAATCTTAGAATAGATAGCCCCTTCGCTCTGTGTTGCATTGATTGGGTTATTATTTAACCAATTTGGAGTTATAATTTAACTTCTTGAGGTTGTTCTGCTTACCTACAAGTATAATTATCCCGGGCAACACTGGGTCCTCTGCTAGTTCTTTATACAGGGTGACAATAAATTATGGCAACAGAGATGGACGTGTCCAGGCGCGAATATATTAAAGCGCCACCAAATAATTTTTAATTCATTGCAATCACTGCATGTTCTTGAGCAAGTCGTCCGTGTTTCAACTTATTAAACATTGCAATCACTTGAGTTAACTGATGTGTGTTTTCAAATGTCAAGCAAACGCAGTGCAATTTTGGAGCTGTTTCGTCAAGGAAAGCGTCAATGTGAAATTGTTTGTTTGCTCAATGTTGGCAGAGACGTCATCTCTAAAGCGGTCAAACGGTTCAAAGAGCTTGGCCATGAAGGCGACCGCCCAGGAAGAGGAAGAAAGCGTACCACCAAAACGTCCAGGAACCGCAAAATCATCAAAACGCGAGTCCAGCAAATTTCGAGGGTCTCAATAAGACAAATCGCTCATGAGACCGGAATCAATCGCGAATCGGTGTGGAAAATGGCAACAGAGGAACTCAACTCGAGCCCTACAAGCTTCAAAAAGTCCAGCTCCTCACAGACGAAAACAAGCGCGTACGGCTCCACAGATGCCGCCAACTCAAGCATCGGGCCGCAGATGAGAAATGGAAGCGCATCCTCTTCACAGACGAAAAGCTCTTCACTGTGGAGCAGGCACACAATCACCAAAACGTCAGAGTGTGGTCAGCAGAGGCACCGGGCACCTCTGCAGTCATGGAACGTCGCCAAAATCCCCCGTCCGTGATGGTCTGGGGCGGAATTTGCGCCAGTGGCAAGACACCCCTCGTTTTCGTGGACCAACGAGTCAAAATCAACCAGCAAGTTTACCGTCATGATATTCTCGAAGCTGTGGTACTTCCTTGGGGTCGGCAGTATTTCGGCAATGTGGATTGGACCTTTCAACAAGACTCTGCACCAGCTCACGGAGCGAAAATGACGCAGGAGTGGTGCAAAACCATTTTCCGGATTTCATCACGTCTCAGCAGTAGCCGCCCTACTTGCCCGATCTCAATTTGATGGATTAAGCGTATGGTCGATCTTGGAAGCCAGGACCTCTGCTAAACGCCACAACTGTTTGGAGTCGCTGAAGAAGTCGCCCGATGATTTGCGGCCCATTGCTGAAAATTTCAAGACACGTTTGGGGCTTTGTATCGCCGCCAAGGAGCCCACTTCGAAACCGAATGAACATGTTATTACCAAGGGACCATGTTCTATTTATTAGTTGTCAATTGCTTTACTTTTCGTTTTTTGGATTAAAAAATTTGTTCACAATGAGTTGCCATAATTTATTGTCAAACTATGTATATGAAAAAATAAAAGTTTTATAATTTGTAGGCATTCCCACATAATTTAGGTGTTGAGCCGCTACTTCTCTGCATTGAGAGACTTCAGTTGCGCTGGTATGGCCATGTGATACGGATGCCGCAAACTAGTCTTCTTAGGCAGTTGTTATTTTCCAAGCCGCTAGGTAAGAGACCAAGGGGTCGGCCTAGAACCAGGTGGCTAGACTACATGGAGAATCTGGGTTCGAGTCGCTTGGACATTACCAGGGAGGACATGCGCCTGATGGCGGAAGATCGCGATCGCTGGAGATCCTCCATAGGGCTGCTGCCCCCGCGACCCTAACGGATAAGCGGGTTTGAAAAATAAGTAAATAAGTAAGTAAGGCATTCCCACATAATGTTAAATGAAGTGAGCCTCAATTTCTGATGCGTTATGTGTAAGCATCTATTATTTTTTCATATTCAATTATTAAAGTGTTTCTACGTTATCATCCATCATTGAAGCAAGTGATTAACTACTACCAATTAGAAATATGTCTCAGTAATTAGTTTTAGATACTATTAATCCTAACAGCAATATGCTCTTGATACCAATAGGTTAACAACTCGTAATCAGTTGGTTGATATATTATACGCCATATCTTAGCATTGAAAGTTTCCAAAGGTAACATATAACACCATTAAAACATATATTTCTAAACAATTCCGACTATCATCTAAACCAATTCCCACTACCATTAATTACTCCTTATATTCACTCATGACACGTTGTTACGAGTCGTTTGATATATTACATGCCATATCACAACAATGAAAGTTCCAACAGTACCATATGGTACCATAGGACACGTGCTACTAAACCAATTCCCATTATCATTATTTACACGTTATATTCATTCATGAGACATCTTACGCGTACATGTGCCACTAGACCAAGATCTGCTATTACTAGTTCCTCTTATACAGGGCGATTCTGAAAAGGTGTGTGTAATGGTAAGCAATGACAGAGGTGACCAGAATGAACATTTTCTTTTAATACAATGTGGGTCCGAATTTGAACGCTAACTGAGATATGAACAGAAATAAAAATGACGCCACCAAGATCAACAGGTTAATAACTTAGGTTCTGTAACGCCTAGAATAATGAATTTTGGAGAAATAATAGGGTATATAAAACTGTGTATACCGTTAAAATTTGATCGTATTCCAACGAATAATTTCCGAGTTACGCATTCAAAATCTTAACAGTGCTCACATGCGAGAACTAACCAGCACTTGTTACAATGTTGAGTGCTTAACTCGGAAACGTCTTGTTGGAATTCGATCAAATTTTAACGGTATACACAGTTTTATGTACCCTTATATTCCTCCGAAATTCATTATTCTAGGCTTTACAGAACCTGAGTTATTAACTTGTTGATCTTGGTGGCGGCATTTTTATTTCTGTTCATATCTCAGTTAGCGTTCAAATTCGGACCCACATTGTATTAAAAGAAAATACTCATTCTGGTCACCTCTATCATTGCTTACAGTTATACACACTTTTTCAGAATCACCCTGTAGATTCGTTCATGACACGTCGTGACGATTTGTTTGATATATTACATGCCATAACTGGTTATAGGAAAGTTTTAACGGTGTATCATAATGGTACCATTAGAGCACGTACTTATTCCGGCTATCTCACGTTCGAACTTGCATATGCTCTGTTCCCTGTTAATGAATTGGTGAAAACAGAATGTGAAAAAGTTAATTCGTTTTCAAGTTATCGTAATAAATAATAAGCTCTCTACGAATAAAAAAATTCTTTTGATTTAGAGACCGTTCTCCCCTTTCAATAATCGTCAATCACGTGAATCCTGTACGCGCACCATCTCTTTAACGTTTAGAGCACGCGCAGAGCCTAACCGATGTGCTCAGCACGCATTTTCCCCAATGCAAGGATAATTCGTCTCTTCCAGCAGTTCAGTCATTGCAACGCACTGTCTTATTGCAACTCTATGCATTGTTGGAATTGTGTCTACGGACAGCTGGACAAACCGTTCACATAAGCACTTTTCTACGAAAATTTGCTAAAGATGGAAGGAAAAATTCCGCGACCTGGCTTCGAACCAGGAATCACGAGTAAAGCGCGGGACGCCTCTTCATTATTTCTTATGTGTTCATCAAACTTTCTGATGGTTGGATAGGAGAAATTCCTGATCCGTGAACCGGGTGCCCGCTCTACCACTGGACTTTCCATCTTGACAACTTGGTTTAAGACACTTTGTGACAGTATGACTGTACAGTGTCTGTGATTGGACACCACTAGATTTTTGGTGCGCAATTGGTAGAGGCGTCGAGCGTGATATTTGTGGTAACTTATTCGAAACCAGGTCGCAAAATTTTTCCTTCCCTTTTCTATATTTCCGTTTGTCCGCCATCTTTTTCAGGTAGGGGACATGTGCTACATGAAATGAATGCGTTTGTCATCGCTGATTACGGAGAGCGTATCGCATCCAAATTTTGGTCCAATAGTTCCCGAGGAATCGTCCAAATTTCGAATTTCCGAAAGAAGCTATATCTCGAAAATAGCGAGTCACAGCAAAATGAAATCAAAGAGTTTAAAGGTACACCTAACTCCATCTTGTTGGGAAAAAATGAAAAAAAAATATCCGCAAAAATTAGCAACTATTAAAGTGTGAATACATTTTTTTGCGACACCTTGTGCACATATACAACTGAAAAATATTAGTAAATGTAGAACGCTCCCTAACCTAACCTAACCTAACCTAACATGATCTTCTATGAAACTGTTTCAGTAGTACATGTTTTAATGACATAATTATGGCAACAATGAAAAATTTCGATGCCAAGATATGCCATGTAATATATCAAACTACATATAACGACATGCCATGGCCGAATATATAAGAGTAATTACAGTGTTCGAAGATGAACGATATTTATTCAGGGGTATCTGTGCTAATGATACCACTATTATACCACTGGCAATTTTCACTGCTAAGATGTGGCATGTAATATATCAAACGATCGGAACGATCTGTTATGAACAAATATACAGGGTGATTCAAATCGTGTGTAAAACAATTTAAGGGGGTATTATAGAGCTCACGATAAACACAAAAAGTCCTATGAACATGGGACCGAATTTGAACGATAACTGAGATATGAACACAAATAAAAATTTCAACAAGAAATTTCCAAGTTACTCATTCAACATAACACGTGTTCACTTGTGAGTACTAACCAGCACTTGTTACAATTTTGACCCATTCGGAAATTTCTCGTTGGAATTCGATCACATTTTAAGGGTATACACAGTCTTATGTACCCTGTTATTCCTCCAAATTTCATTAATCTAGGCTTTACAAAACCTGAGTTATTAACTTGTTGATCTTGGTGGCCGCATTTTTATTTCTATTCATATCTCAGTTGTCGTTCAAATTCGGACCCATGTTCATAGGACATTTTGTGTTTACCTTCACCTCTATAATACCCCCTTAAATTGTTGGAATCACCCTGTATAAGAATAATTGCAAAATTCGTAGATGGTCGATGTCTATTCCGGGTACCCGTGCTAATGATATCACAATTGTATCATTGAAAATTTTCACTGCTAAGATATCATAAGAATATACCGGGTGGTCATAAATTATTGAGCGCATTTTGACAGTGAATATTTTATTAACCAAGAAATGTACACATTTCTTGTGAACATCATTGAAAAGTACAACTCAAACAGTTTGTCAGGTGTCACTATCACCACCAGGCGGCAGCACTGTTTGGCGTAGGAACACAAAACGCGAAAATGGCGACCGTGCAGCAGAAAGCAATGTGCGTTCTTTGGTTTCATGAGCAGAAATCCGTGATAGCAGTTCAACGGCAATTCCGCTTGGAATATGGAAAACCTGCTCCTGGAAAGGATTCCATAAAGCGGTGGTATCAGCAGTTTAAGGACACTGGAAGCGTAGCCCACAAGAAAGGTGCTGGTAGGCCTACCGTCAGTGAGGAAGTCATTGAGAAGGTGCGAGATGCGTTCCAACGGAGCCCTACGAAGTCAACTCGGCGCGCCAGCTTGGAATTGCGAGTCCCACGATCTACGGTGATGAAAGTGATGCATAAGCGTTTGAAATTGTATGCCTACAAAGTTCAGATTGTTCAGGAACTAAAGCCCGACGATAAACCGCAACGGTTTGCATTCGCGGAGCTCATTCTGCACAAAATTGATGTGGACAACACGTTCTTGGATAAAGTGGCTTTCTCAGATGAGTCAACATTTCATGTTTCCGGGCGTGTGAACAGACACAACTGTCGCATTTGGGGATCAGAGAACCCTCATGAAGTCCGTGAACATGTTAGAGACAGTCCAAAGGTCAATGTGTGGTGCGCGTTGACTGTCAATGAAGTGATTGGACCATTCTTCTTCACAGAGCAGTCCCTGAATAGCATCACGTACCTTGATATGCTGCAATGTTATGCTATACCGCAGCTTGAACAACGACAACCAGATGTTTGTTCTAATTTTTACTTTCCCGACACTTGGTTCCGTTACGTAGACGATGTTTTTACAATTTTTGACACAAACTCGTGTGACGTTAATGCATTCATCAATCACATCAATAGTTTCTTCCCTTCTATCAAGTTTACTTGTGAAGTTGAAGAAAACAATAAATTACCGTTCTTGGATTTATTGATAATTAGGAATAATCACTCCCTGCATTTTGATATTCATAGGAAACCCTCCAATCACCTAAACTACATTCCCATCGATTCAAGCCATCCTTGGACCCAAAAAGTTTCAGCTTTTATTTTCATGTTGGATAGGGCACTCAATATCCCATTAAACGATACTTCATTCAAACAAGAGATTGATTTGATTAAAAAAATAGCCGAGAAAAACGGGTATAACGCGAAAATGATTGACGATCTTTTGAGGAAGAGGAAGTTCAAAAAATTTCTGTCAGACATAACCACTCTTCATCCCATCAAAGATAAGTACAGAACAATATCCGTTCCTTACAATAAACTACTTATTAAAAATTTAAATTCAATTTTCAAACAATATAACATTTCTCTTTCTTTCAGCAACCCCAACCAAATACGAAACTTGCTGGGCAACCCCAAAGATAAGGTACCGGATACACAAAAGTCAGGCATCTACGCCATCCATTGTTCGCAATGTCCTAAGCTTTACAAAGGTCAGACCAAACGCAGTTTATCCACCAGATTTAAGGAACACCTCGACCACAGAAGATTCGGTAGATGCAGTCAATCAGCCATAGCCAAGCATTCAATAGAGACGGGTCACGATTTTTCCATCGACAACTTAAAACTGTTACAATCTATCAATAAAAAACACTTGTTAGATGCTTTCGAGAGCATGGCTATTCATAAATCCAAGAACAACACGTTATTAAACTCCGACTTAGGCCCTATTGGTGATTCCCCTCTAATTCAGTGGTGGTCTCAATTAGCCAACCAATAATATTGTTTTTATTTCTTTTCTATTATTGGTCTGTTTTTGTATTTCTCTCGCTATACAGGGTGTAAATTTTAAGTTGACAAAGCAGAATAACTCGAAAAATAAGCTTCACACGAAAAAATGCGTAGAATCCAAAGTTGATTATTTTCGAGGGGGCATCTGCTGGTGCTAAAATTAGCCCACCCCCCCCCCGGCCCCTGGGGGTGGGGCGGGGGGCAACTTTAAAATTTCAAATGGGAACCCCTATTTTTTATTGCAGATTCAGGTCCTACATAAAAAACTACGTACATTTTGTCTGAAACATTTTTTTTTATTTTTGGTAGATGGCGCTGTAATTCAAGAAAATCCATTTTCTCATTTTTGCGTGGAAATGGTTACGGAGAAATAAAAAATACTTATTTACTTCGTAAATTTTGCCGCAAAGTTATTATTTTATTATTTTTTGCCGCGGATTAGGATAATTTTGTTTTGTTTCGTGGTCATGAGGCCACACAACTTTATAATTATCAAACAAATCAACTGATTAGCTAACTAACTAACCGAACATCCTACGTACTAACGAGTGAACTCATTAACTAACAGAGTAAAAAAGTAAAAGACTGTGTAAAGATGAAGTTATTCCCGTTTAAGATTTGGTGGTCCTTAAAAGGACCGATTGTTTTCGTTTTATTTTTTCTTATTTGCAAATACTTGCAAGTAAATGAATTTCGGGGTGCTTGTATTTCCAGTGAGTCCCCTCGCCTCTCACTTTCGGCCTGCTTGTTGTCCTTAAATCCCTTGCATCTCGCCGTTTTATGAAATTAAATGTTCAAATTGATGACCTCCAACTTCGATGCATTTATTGACTCGTTTTGTAAATTCCTGAACACATCTTGATAACATGTCTGGTGTAATTGCAGCGCAAGCATCTCTTATTCTTTGAATCATGTTTTCGCGAGTGGTTGGCGTTTCCTTATAAACGATATCTTTGAGGTAACCCCATAAGAAAAAATCTGGCGATGTAAGGTCAGGCGATCTGGCTGGCCAATTCACAGGACCTTCCCTGCCGATCCAGCGACCATGGTAAAGTCGATGTAGTACTTCGCGCGCTACTAATGAATAATGCGCTGGACAACCATCATGTTGAAACCACATGTGTTGTCGAAGTTCAATACTCAGGTCTTCAAGTAGATCTGGTAGTTCATTTTCAAGTAGGTTACGATATTTGTTGCCATTCAAATTACCGTCTATAAAATATGGACCGATAAGTTTATCGCCAATTATCCCACACCAAACATTAATTGACCAAGGTCGCTGATGGTTGACTTCTCGAATCCAGTGTGGGTTCTGTTCACTCCAGTAATGCATGTTATGTCGATTAACTTCCCCGTGGTTTGTGAATGTTGACTCATCGGAGAAAAGAACTCGTGCAAAAAAATGTTGGTTTGTTTGCATCTGCTGAAGTGCCCAGTGACAAAACGTTAGACGGTTTTGGTGGTCATTGCCATGTAGTTCCTGATGCATAGATACATGATATGGATGAAATTTGTGGAGCTTCAGCATTTTCCAAACACTCATATGTGAAATTCCTGATTGCCTTGATATTTCTCTTGTGCTCGCATGTGGATTATGAGCCACAGCAGCTAGGACTGACACTTGATTGTTTTCTCCACAAACAGTAGCTGCACGGGTTCTTTTTTTCTGGTTCACACTACCTTCCGCAGTAAATTGTTTAATAACTCGAACAAAAGAAGACCGTGATCGCGTTTGGCCAGGAAAACGCTGAGCATAAAGCGCGACTGCATTATCAAAATTTCTCCCACTTTCTCCATAAATGTACACCATCTCAATTTTTTCTTCCACAGAAAGATAATTCATAATGTAAATTCAAAAGCAATACGGCGTTGTACACTCACAAAAACAGTTGAAAAATTACAATCTTTTCTTCTAAAGATCAGAATTTAAAATGTAAACATTCTGAAAAAAATGCCAATGTTTACGTTATTTGTTTGTTGACGAAATGTCTTCAAATTACATTGTAGTTAAAACAATGTAGGAATCGAAATGAATAATAAATTAGTTATTTCCACGCAAAAATGAGAAAATGGATTTTCTTGAATTACAGCGCCATCTACCAAAAATAAAAAAAAATGTTTCAGACAAAATGTACGTAGTTTTTTATGTAGGACCTGAATCTGCAATAAAAAATAGGGGTTCCCATTTGAAATTTTAAAGTTGCCCCCCGCCCCACCCCCAGGGGCCGGGGGGGGGGTGGGCTAATTTTAGCACCAGCAGATGCCCCCTCGAAAATAATCAACTTTGGATTCTACGCATTTTTTCGTGTGAAGCTTATTTTTCGAGTTATTCTGCTTTGTCAACTTAAAATTTACACCCTGTATAAACCGCTTTCTTCGGTTTCTAATCAGTTCACTTTGGGTTTTCCACGTGTTCTCCTTGGTTCCTGCCGAATGATGAGAGCTTTGCTCTCGAAAAGCGCTTCCAGGTTGTATTTTTCTGTTATGTTTGGTTTTGTTTTATTCTTTATTACTTTTGTTGTGGTAAAAGAGCCCTTCTTTATACTTAATTACGATTATCCACATACCTCTTTATTCTTGTTTTCGATTGTGGACATTTGCCCCAGTTATACTTTCTCGGACATTTGCCCCAATATTGATTTACTAGAATTATCACCAACCAGATGTTATTTTTCAACAGGATGGTGCACCGCCACACTGGGGAACGATTGTGCGGCGATACCTGGATGAACAATTTCCTGGTCGTTGGATTGGCCGCGGGGGGCCGATTTCATGGCCTCCGTGATCTCCTGACATCACACCACTCGATTTTTTCTTGTGGGGATATGTAAAGGACCGCGTGTACTCCAGCAAAGTGCGTGATCTTGATGAATTGAAGGAAAGGATTGTGGCCGTCATTGCAACAGTGACACCTGAAATGCTGCGGAATACATGGCGTGAAATCGAATATCGAATGGATATTCTGCGAGTCACTGCAGGATTACACGTGGAAGTGCTGTAACTTCGGAATATTACGGAAAAAAAAATGTTTGAGTTGTACTTTTCAATGATGTTCACAAGAAGTGTGTACATTTCTTGGTTAATAAAATATTCACTGTCAAAATGTGCTTAATAATTTATGACCACCCTATATATATAAGAATAATTACAAAGTTCTAAGATGGTTGAATTTGATTCAGTGGTGCATGTTCAAATGATGCCATTATGGTACCATTGAAAAATTTCTATGTTAAAATATGCCATGTAAAGACATGCTATGAACGAATATATAAGAGTAATTACAATGTTTGAAGATGGTCGATATTTATTCAGGGGTGTCTGTGCTAATTAGAGCCTACGATTTTTGACGGGTAATCAAAGCACACGAGTACACGGGTCCAGTATACCGTGTACCTGTAACTTAAGGATCCGTGTTCTTAATACACGTATAAAGATGAATGACGGTACCCGTCATCCGTGTATTTTTATACACGTGTTCGTTCAAGACATTCAAGCTAAAATCACGTTGCAAACGATATGTTTGTTTTCTGAAAAACAGGATTCTAATAAAACTATAAGCTTTTATATAAGAGCTGTTGCCACAAGCTCTTCCAAACTCAAATATGTGTCGAGCAAAATAGGAGAACTACAGCCAGAACCAGGCCTGAAGAAACGTCAGATCAAAGTATTGTTTTATTTTCATTATATTCCTTCCTCTTTCGAAACCACATGCATTATTCTACACATACGTAGAAGTCGGATGGAATCAAATAAATAAAATGAAATAATGAAATAAATAAACATTCAAATTAATAGAGCTTCTATTACTATTAATGTTCTTTATAAATTTAATGCACTTCATTAAATTCAATAATACATCTCGTATTCATGATTTGGATAAGGTAAGTCATTGAAATCAGGAATATCACTTTTCCATTCATTGATCACTCTCCTGTTATTGTAACATTTAATATCGGTCGACGATTCAATTATAAACCATCGCAGCACTGTTACTGGTCCTGGATTGATCCTTGGCTGATAAAATATTAAAGAGACACATTAGCAAATATAATGAGATTAAATAGCCAATACTTTTTTAATAGATCATTCAGGCTCCGGTAGTATGTATTTAAGAGCGATTCAAGCTGATTGGGCACCTTTGTGAATCGTAATGTAGAGGGAAGTATTTATCTTCAATGGCACAAGTCATTTACGCTAACACTGAGGTAATTTCGTTAACAAACTCACACATGCACTGTTCGTTAAGTCGACACTGAAGATATCACAAAGTCGCAACTATTCATTAAATATGCGTTTATACCCGACGGCCAAAAGTATTTAACCACTTCACGGGGTCGAATGTATTCTAAGGGAATTTCTGAGAAGGTGGTAATATTTACGTATGTGTGTGAAATTATATTAAGCTCCGCATATGTTACGTTCAATAAGGGAGATAGTCGGACAGGAGTGCGAGGGTGTGAATTAGAAACATTAATTGTTACGGTGGCTAAGCATGTAATACTGACCTTAGCTACTGTAGGCTGATATTCACTTTCTTCTTTCGTTTGAAGAGCAGTGGCCCCGTTGGCTTCGTTCTCGTCAGTTCTCTTTTCCATCATGTAAGTACGCTTGCATTCAATGCTTTTGCTCGCCTCAATTCCTCCTCTCGGAATTCGTCGCGAAACACTCATTAGCGCTTTGCTACCGCTTTCATTGGAGTGCTTAACTGATACATCATTGCTAGGGATTAATCTTCCATTCCCTTTCCTGCCTTTGACTATTAATCTTTGCCTGGTCGCTTTTTCCCGTTTGTTCTCATTGTGCTCATTCCTATTTCGAAAGGCCGAGAACTCGCGTCTTCTCGCGTTGGCTTCTAGAATTGCAATAACGCGGCCTGACCCCGCGCAGAAGTAAGGAACTTTTAATTATTATCATCTGGTAAATAACGTACATTAAGATATGTAATGAAGATTCCACCTCTGCAAATTATAAAACAAAATGGAATTTTTAACAATATATAGAATTCCTGTTATTCGGGCTTTTTTAAGAATTGAGTTATTAGAACTTAACATTTTCTTGAAAGTTTTTAAAAATGAGCAGTAACTGGAGATATAGAGTTAACAGAATATTGAGACACAGTGGAAAGGCGGTAGAGGAAATAATACCTTCGCTCGGCGCTGTATCGACTTCCCCAGCGCACTGCTGCAATTGAGCAAGTGATGAGTGACCCAATGGTCATCAAAGTTCCCAGGCGGCCATCGAAAATCCAAGCGTGTCAACAGAAGAAACGGCGAAGGCTAGACCAGATCAAGTGATGAATGTCCAAGTTTTGCTTCAGAACATCGAGAGCAGAGTGCAAATTGCAACAGCAAATTACCAAGTAGCGAATAATCCCGCTCAGATTGTTGGAATTGCAGTGCACGCAGACACATCGAACGAGAGCAGAGCACATCGAACGCCACCCAAAAAGAGAAGATATTGAGACCGCCTATCGAACAACCGATGAACAGGAATTGGCCACGCAAAGAAAGACAAGACTTCAGCGCCAAGGGCCATGGTTGATCATGAATTTTTACTGCAATAATTTTTACTTATATTCTTCACATTCAGATATTGCAAAATTTCATCAAAAATGAGCCCGAGCAATACCGGAGATAAGAAAGTTGTTCCATAAAAAGATGGTGCTATAGAGAGGATATCTGTATAAGGAAGATTGTTCCACTGCGGCTATAGTCAAGTATTTCTTAGGGCTATATATTATGTTTTTCTAATATTTTTTCCAATATTACCGTTTAAGGGTTTTTATTTCAAATTTCTTTAGTCTATTACTAAATGTTTTCTGTTTTATTTAGATCACTTTTGTTATCAGTATTCAGATTCTTGAAAAGCAAAGTTATGGTAAAAATCAGATCTGTTATTCACAAAAAAAAGGTTTTTGTTGAGTGCCTTTTTAAAGAAATTTGCAATAATGATGTGTCAATGAAATCTTTTCTTAGGGAAAATGCGCAATTATACATCTGTATTAATGATATAATAAATTTTCTTTTATAATGAACTAAATTTATTTAATAAACTTAATTTTTAATTTTATAATGATAAACTTTATAATTCTGATTCAGTCAGTTTTAAGATTTTAGGGAATTAAATGTAAAAATAAATAATTTTTTAGTTTCAGTTTTAATTACAATAATTCAATAAAATGAATACAATAGAAGATTATGATAATTTATTATAATTTCAAGATTAACAATAACGCAATATTATTATAATAATAACACTGGCCAACAAAATTTAAGATTTTTCTTTTAACCAAATGCAAGTGGGTGACCTTTGGTAGTATTTTTTCTGCTGATTACTAATTTAATTTTGTAATTTCTCTTGTATGCACAGATTTTTTTTTTCAATGAAACATTTTTGAATTATTCAGTCTTTGGGATAAATTTCCTTGCGGCCCTAAAATAGGGATAATTTAACATTGCAGACGCTTCTCTTCACACCCATTATGTTAAAATAGAAGTCTCGAAGTGAATAGCTTGAAAACGTGACGTGATAGAAAAATCTAAAAGCAGATTCGGATTCTACATACAAATTACGACTAAGAATACTTTGTGTGATCTTAGTTAAAAATGAGTGTTGACTAGTGTAATTACAAGATCCCTGAAAAAAGATACTGGAGATGAATCTCCAAACACGTCAGGTAATGATTTTTCTATAGAAAAATGAAAGGAAAAATCCAAGACATGGATTCGAACCAGGAATCTCAACTGTCATGGTCGGCGCCTCTACCAATTGGGCTATCGCAGACACCCCTGACGTGTTTGGAGATTCATCTCCAGTATATTATTATTCCTCGAGTTTGACCTTTGTGTCCTGTCTACGGAGGCCCGGTGGGGCTACTGTGCACTTTTGTACTGTTCTTTACGGAAGTCGTGAAGAGCTAATATTTGAATTTTACAGTTAAGGTGTTAAGAATATAACTGTATCAATACATCTGTTTTAAGACTGCAATAGTATAACTTGGTGTTGCTTCATAACTCCAGTATTAAAATGACCAATTGCAGCTCATGTCATACGAACCTCCCCAAAAATGGCTCGTATGTGACTTGTTTTTCCTGTGATTCAAAGCTCCACTTTGGATGTTCAAGTCTATCACAATCTACTTATAAATCTATGTCACTTGAGAAAAAACAGGACTGGAAATGCCTCTCGTGTCGTCTAAAATCAGCCCATAAAAGTAATGATGCAAATGACACTTCCTGTATGCCTCAAGCCTCGAATCTGCACTCTTTCTTAACAACGATTTTAAATAAGGTTGAGAACCTGTGCTCTGACAGTAAAGGATTGTCTACCTCTCTAATGTCACTTACCGATCAGTTTAAAACTTTTGCAAGCACTATCAGTGACATGAATAGCAGACTTGATTTTGTTGAATCATTCTTTAGAACAGAGAATCTAACTAATACACTTCTCCTTCCAAACCAAGATCAGCTGCCAACTGTCAATCATACCCTCATTGAAATACTTCATCTCATACACAACTACATGAATGCATGCAAAAGCATTCAAATGAGCTGACCCGTTTAGCCTGAAACATTTCCATTATTGATGCCCAGAATGAGCGAGTCCGACAACAAATTCTGTCAAGAAATAGGTCTAATGTTTCCAGCCAGACAGTACCCCCCTACTGCTCCACAATGTAATCTACAGACTTCTTACAACTCACAAGGACAAGATGATCCTGTACGATCTTTTCCAACTCAGGATATCATAAATAATCAGAGTTTTTCAGATACTCAGTTTACCAAAGTGACAACAAAAAGCAATGATAGTCTTGAAAATACTACACGACTTAAGTCTATAAGAACTCCAATTTATGGAACTAGAACTACATCAACTCTCCAGGGCTCAGCTAAACAACCCGATCAAGCTGTCCCCCATGAGCGAAAAGTTTTTAAGAAATTATTCCTTACCAGGATGTGCCCTAATACCACCGAGCATATGTCAGCTATATGTCTACTCTCACCAAAAATAGGATCGTATGTTATCAACTTACGACAAAATCTCCATCTTACTCTTCATTCTACATCTGTCTTTGACAATGATGCTTCCATGTTTCTTAATCCCTCCGTATGGCCAGAAACTGCTATGATCATGACGTTCAGGGGGAGATTAAATCCAAACATTCTTCAAACAAAAACCTCTCAGAGCATAAGCTTAAAAAATAAGGGTGCAGTCGATAATTCCTTTACCATTCCTTCCTCTAGTATTGTTGAAAATTTGGATGACATCGATAATGAAAAAGTCGTTGACATTGAAAATGACAAGTCGAGTCATACCTCGACGACTAGTAATACTGCAGTTGATATGCCAGAATCGGAGAGTGAAACATATGGCATTAATAAACCATGTTAGTTTATTATCAAAACTGTAGAGGATTAAGAATTAAAGTCTCTGAGTTTTACTCAAATCACCTTCTTTCCCATTTTTATATGATCTGCCTTACTGAAATATGGCTCACAGATGAAATTTCTTCTAGCTCCCTTTTTGGAACCCAGTATGTTGTTTTCCGCAGTGATCGTCTAGGAAACCGTGGCTGGAGTACTGCTATTGGTCTTTCACATTCCATCCATTGTGTACCTGTTGACTCCACGATCCGAGATATTAACAACGTTTGGGTGAAAGTTAGCATTGGCGGCGGTCGCTAACTTCTTATTGGCTGCATTTACATTTACCTTCCTCCACTTCTTTCTGCGGATATGATTCGCCAGGTTTTGACGATATGCAAGATATGATTCTTCGTTTTAATGGCCCCATTGCTGTTTTCGGTGACTTTAACATAAATACTGTTTTCGGCTCTTATTATGTCATCTAAAAGACTCTTTGCTAAATGATCTTCTCTCGGTCTGTAACCTTTCACAAGTTAATACTATCTCCAATACTGAGGGATCCTACCTTGATCTTGTTCTTACGGACTGCACCTGTTCAGTTTCACCCGTTCCCAATACTGAGGCTCTTGTCTCACCTGATTCTTATCTTCCACCATTACAGCGGAGTTTACGATTAGGCCCTCCTTTTCTTCTTCTCTTTGCAATTCCACTGTACGCCGGGCCTTCGTAGAGCAAATTATTTTCAGCTTTATCAAGATGCTGCACACGAAAATTGGGATGATGTTATGCGATCTGACGATCCCAATGAAGCAGCTGTTATCCTCCAGAATAAATTACACCGCTTTTTAATTAATAATATTCCTATAGTCCAGGTAACTGGAAAAATCGCCATTATCCTAATTGGTAGTCTTTAAAACTCATTTCACTAATGAAGAAAAAGCAACGTTTACACAAAAAATATAAAGTGTCTAATGATCCCTTCATTTACCAATATTTTTCTGAAACACGTAGAGCATGTAAACAACAACAAGCTCAAGACTGTGAAAAGTATATTCATTCGCTTAAAGCCAATATTTTTTCATCATCCCCGTAAGTTTTGGACATATATCAACTCGAAGCGAAAGGAAGTGCATCGTGACTGCACTACTCTTGTCACTGAAAATGGCAATGTCCTAAATGAACCTAATGCTATATGCAATTGTTTTGCTGAACACTTCTGCACTCCTTCGACTCTAAACGCTTCAAACTTGTCAGACACAGAAGAAATGGATTATCATCTTTCAACTCCTGACGTCTGCATGTTTGGAGAAATTTCACATTTGGATATTAAAACAGCCATTAGAAAGCTTCGAAATACCTTTTCTGCCTCTACCGATGACTTTCCATCTTTCATTCTTAAAGGAGTAAGTGAACTACTTATTCCTGTACTCGGGCCTCTTCTGTTTAATGTCTTCACGTCCGATCTACCACAAGCCCTCCATGGAGTAAACATACTCATGTACGCGGACGATACAAAAATTTATAAAAAGATTGTTGATTTGTCAGATGCACTTATCTTACAGAATGCTATCCAAGAATTGGTCCAGTGGTCCTCTAAAAACCATTTGACT
>JAHWFO010003124.1:9281119-9324080 GCA_023313115.1 Rhysida immarginata
TACTGATCGTAAAGCTTATGTCGTTATTGGAACAGGTAAATCTCATCCTTTCTCTCCTGTTACGGGCGTGCCTCGGGGTTCCGTACTCGGGCCTCTTCTGTTTAATGTCTTCACGTCCGATCTACCACAAGCCCTCCATGGAGTAAACATACTCATGTACGCGAACGATACAAAAATTTATAAAAAGATTGTTGATTTGTCAGATGCACTTATCTTACAGAATGCTATCCAAGAATTGGTCCAGTGGTCCTCTAAAAACCATTTGACTATTAATTACTCCAAATGTTTCAGATGCACTTTTACTAACAAACGTTATCCGATTACTTATCCTTACAATATTGATCAACACCCCATCTTAAGAAAACTACAGTTAGAGACTTGGGTGTGATATTTGACCAAAAACTCACTTTTCATGACCAAATTATTCATGTTAAACAAAAACACTAAAGGCCCTCGGGTCTATTCTGCGAAATAGTGCTAGCTTCACTCAGAAGAATACTTTTCTTCATCTATATACTCTCTAGTTTTACCATTATTGATGTACTGTAGCACGATCTGGAATGGATGCACCCAACAACAGGCATATTCTCTCGATAAAGTTCAATCAATCTTTTTGAGATTTCTGAATCATAGATATCCTTCCTCTCAAACAGTACTACCATCTCTCACCATGAAACGTGATCAATATGACTTGACCATCTTAAGAAAAACCATTTCTGGAGCAGTTGATGTTGATATTATTTCAAAAATTCGTCTACGAGTACCTCAGCTCTCTTCTCGAGAAACACTCATGCGTCTCCATCCAACGCTTATGAAGAAAGTACATGCTCGAAGATCCCCACTTTTTCGAATTCACTCCACCTACAATAGATTGCAGGATTCTTTTGACAATACAGGAATAATTGCCGAAACTGTGGATACCGACGTATAAATAATGGAAAAAACGAAAACACTAATCCACATCAATTCTTTTTATTTACTCAGATGCGCATTTCGGATTTCACAAATCCTTCATCAGTGATTCTTTTGATATTTTTAACTGATATGTTTTTATTTATTTTTTTCTACATTGTTTCTTTAAGTTTGTTTATTTCATGTATGTTGTTCTTTTTTGGCTTCGGCTGTTTTAACTAATAAACTGAATTGAATTGAATTGAATTATTATTATTATTATTATTATTATTATTATTATTATTGTTATTATTCGGAACATATTTGGAAAAAAAACAGCTTATTAAATACTTATAAAAAATTAGGAATATAAAAAGTTACATTGATAGAATATTTGATTCTAAAATTACTTAGTTAAAAGAGAAACTCAATACGGTTTAAGAAAACAATACAAATATGCAGTACCAAAAATCTTTAATTTATATGGTGCAAGAGAAAAAGAATATTACATACCACAGATTTTTAACAGACTCCCAACATGGATATTACGTATAATAACATATAGAATGTTAAAAAATTATTTATTAATTTGAAAAATTACTTGTAAATATTTTAGAATTATTTTTGTTATTTGAAAACTTTATTTGTATTTTGCATGCATTTGAATTTGCTTTTGTATGTTATTAATTTTTTGTTCTTGTTTATATAATCTTTTGTACCTATAATCCCATACAAGCCTATAGTTAGGCTTCGGGGTTTGGCAAAACTGTATTTTAAACTTAAATATCAATGCTGTATTTTAAATATATGATTAAAAAATATATGATATATAAAAAAATTACAGTATTATTATTATTATAATTGGATTCCTTAGTACAGTAATAGATTGAACCTGTGAAGTTTCTGTATTCTCATTTTTGGTGGTGTTTTTTGAAAATGTAAAATCAATCAGTTTTAGTTATGGAGAATATCAATTGTTGCTTTGTAAATATTCGCAGTGTGAAAAAGAACTGGGAAAATTTTGAAGCCTTTGTGTCACTAAATCCTAGTTATAATGCAATAGTTTTATTAGAAGTAAACATCCATGAAGATGAGATCCAGCTATTTATGTTACATGGGTTTAACTATTTCATTAATTTAAGAAGTAATAAAAGGGGTGGAGGGATCATTATATATTATAAAAAAGATTTAGACATTGTCTTTGACAAAAAAAAACAATATGCAGGATTGCGAATGTGTAAATGGTAAAATTGGAATCAATGTAGATAAGGGTAGTAAGAAGTGGTTTAAGAAGTAGTAATTTATCGGCCCCCAAGCCGATAAAGCTTTTATTATCACTTGAGTCATTTATCAAAGTTAGAAAGCAGCTTGATGATTTACTAATTTTCAGCGATATGAATATCAATGTAATGAATGAGCAGTCATCATATACCCGGAATTATTTAGCCTTATTATCATAATTTGGGCTAAAACAAGTTATTAAGGTACCAACTAGGACTGAATTGTATGGGAATAGAATTTCAAAAACTATAATTGATCATGTTGCTATTAGATGTTTCAAATGGAATATCGAAAGTAATGTATCATCTATTAAATTTGCTGATCACAATTTAATTAAATGGAGTCTTCATGTGCCGAAAAGAAATAGTAATAATAGAAAAGTAGATCATGTTAGCATTATGAATACTAGTTTTGTGAATAAGAACATAAAGAATACAAATTGGAATGCTATTTTAAATTTGGAGAAAACTGAAGATATTTATGCTTTTTTAGTCAATAAGTTTAATGCTATTTATGATAAGTCAATAAAATTCGTCAGCAAGTGAGTAATACAACTGTTGTGACAGATAAAATCAAGGATATATCTAACACAATTGTTATAAGTGAAGTAGAAGAGAGAGAGATAGACAACATTATCAAAAAATTGTCACCAAATAAGGGTGCGGGATATGACAAAATTAGAATGAAAGACATTAAATATAATCTGAAATATTTGTTAAAACCTCTAACCTATTTCTATAATAGAATTATAATTTCTAGCAAAATTCCTGATCAGATGAAAATAGTTAAAGTTAGACCTATTTTTAAGAAAGGATCAGAAATGGAATGTACAAATTACAGACCTATAGCGATTTCGTCATCTCTAATGAAAATTTTTGGAATGCCTCTTATTAAATAAACTTGAATCCTTTTTTAATAAATATAATATAATGCATTCTCAACTATATGGGTACACGAACAAGAAAGGTACTCAAATGCTATTATCACATATAACAGATGAATTAAATGAAGCTTTTCATCCTGGTTTATATGCCACTTTGGTTTTTTTTCGATTTAAGTAAAGCATATGACACTGTTGATCATGAAATGATTTGATAGCTAAATGCAAAAAATATGGTATTCGAGGTAATATGAGTTCGTTATTAAGAAACTTTTTGAGCAATCGTGCACAGAAAGTTTGCATGAAGGATAGATGCAGCAGTAGCACTTCAGTAAAATGTGGTGTATTTCAAGGATCATTATTAAGTCCAATGTTATTTAATTTATTTATGAATGACTTACCATTAATTTATTTATATGCGGATGATATTGCTTTAACAATTGTACATAGAGATGAAGCTAAATTATTGGCTGAATGTCAAAATAATGTATCCCATGTTGTTGATTGGATTAAAAATAATAGATTAAGTTTAAATGTAATAAAGATGCACATTATGAAATTTAAAGTAACAAATAAAAGATACGAACTGATGTTTAATACAAGAATTAAAGTTTATGAGCCAAATTGTTATGCCAAATTAAATGTATGGAGGCATTATAACTGTGATGTAATTCGTGAAGCCTCAGAATTGAAATATTTAGGACTCATATTTGATTCTAATTTAAGTTGGAGAAATCATATTGAAAATTTATGTTATGTACTACATTACGGAAAATTATATTTATGATGTACTATGTAATATGGTTCTGTCCTGTAAAAATCAGAAAATTACTATACGTAACATACTTTGAATCCAGGATGCGATGTGGTATTTCAATTTATAGATTCTCATCGGCTGCGAGGGAAGTTGAAAAATTACAAATAAGAATAATAAATTTAATTGACACAAATTCAATATATGACAGATTAGACACTAATAAGAAATTCAAAAAGCTAAAAATCTTAAAATTTCAAGATCTGTATGAGCACAACTTTGTGCCATAAAAATGGAATAATGGAAGTTGTTTTCATAAAAATGACACAAACACAAGACGTGTTTAACCAAAATGCAACTACAGCATCTGGCGAATTTAATTTACAAAATTAAAGGCTATTTAGCTATATGTTACATAAACAAATATTTTAAAAATGGAAAATTAACAAAGATAATCAATTTTCAAAAATGACAAAAAAATGGAATACTTCCTTTATACCGACAAAAAAATGGAATATTCCTGTGGAAACACTTTTTATGCAAATTGACCGGGCAAGTATAAGTTTCCATTTATGTTATTCCATTTGCCGTATTCCAAAATCCAAGCCCCTCTTAACTCCAAAGCAGAGAAATAAGGTTGAGAAATCAGAAGAGAACACCACTCTCCGACTGGACTGTTGATGAGTGGCGAAGAATGGTGTTCAGCGACGAGTCGCGATTTGAATTAGATTTTGGTGATAAAGGTTGTCGAGTTTGGCGCCATAAGAATGAGGCACATGAACCGCGACATCTGAAGAAAAGTGTTAAATTCCCACCCTTTGTTATGGTGTGGGGTGCATGTCAACATATGGCACTGGACGCTTGGGGTTCATCAACAGTTCCATCAATGCACTTTTCCAATATATTCTGGATGCTTTTCTGATACTGCACTTGAAAAAACAACATAAAATGAACGTTAATTTCACCTAACAGCACGAAAAAGGGCTATATGAATACAATTTCTTCGTATTAATTTAGTATATCATAATAATATTCTCATATATATTCTCACTATAACCTTTGTCTATGTCAGACTCATTGTTGCTACCAGTGGATGATGAAGACATAATTTTCCAGCATTATCTTGCACCTCCTCATGCTGCCAAGTCAACCGGCAAGTGGCTAGAAGACCACTTGAGAACCTTTAGAGATATCATCAAATCTTCCAGATCTCAACCTCATTGAGAACTCTTGGAGAAATGTGAAACAATGTCTATACCTCGAGAAACCAGCAAGCATAGCAGATTTGAAAGTGAAATTGAAGTCAATTTGGGCTGAAGTTACTCAGGAGGAATGTGACAAGCTCATATCATTAATGCCGCAACGAATTCACGCTGTCATTCATGCAAAAAGGATGGCCAACGAAATATTAATCAGAAACAGTAAACTTCACCTAGTTTGAATTGTTTATTTGCGTAAAATTGTTAATTATTCCATTTTTTTGTCGGTAGAAAGGAAGTATTCCATTTTTTGTCATTTTTGAAGATAGATTATCTTTATTAATTTTCCATAGTTTAAAATATTTATTTGTGTAACATACAGCTAAATAGCCTTGAATTTTGTAAATTAAATTCGCCAGGTGCTGTAGTTGCATTTTGATTTAACACGTCTTGTGTTTGTGTCATTTTTATGATAACAACTTCCATTATTCCATTTTTATGGCAGAAAGTTGTATATCATCTTTGTGCAAAATTTTTTTAAGAGTAGTTGGCTGTATTTTCCAGGAGCTTGTTGTGTATTATTTGATGTTTATAGCAATACTGGAGAAAATGGATATTATGAATATGATTCAAATTTATACAGGGTGATGTTAAATTTCATGTCAAAAATGATAGAGGTGATGGAATATGCGATTCTAAGCAAAAAAGTTCAAATCAACATGGTAATGAACTATTTCAATAAATAGATAGGCTACATAAAAAATGTACAAGGTCGAAATCAGTATACTTTTCTTCTACAGATGTTAGAAAACAAGCAGATCAATAAATGAAAGAACAGTTCGAAGATTTCAAAAATGGATAAAATGGAAATTCCGATCCAGAGACCAAAGCTTCCGCCGATGGATCCCAGAATGTCTTCCATCTTTAAAAATAAAAAGAAAAAGAAAGAAAAGAAAGATACTGTACGGTTTTTGCTGCCATCATTAAATACACTGCCTGACCAAAAAAAGTCGCTTTCTCTAGTACTTCGTTGGACCCCAATTAGCTTTTATTAGAGCGCGCATTCTTCGAGGCATTGTTTCCAGAAGCTTGTGCAGTCTTTCATTCTCGATTTTCGTCCAATACTGCAACATTTCCCCCCCGAGATTTCGTGTGGATGACGGAAGAATTGCTTCACCTCGTAGACTCTTCTCCAGTACATTCCAAAGATTTTCAGTAGGGTTAAGATCTGGACTTAAGATCTGTGGTGGTCAATCCATGTGGAAATGGTCCTTCGTGCTCTTCGAACCACTCCTTCACAATTCGCGCTAGGTGAATCTTTGCATTGTCATCCTGGAATATGCCTGTGCCGCCAGGGAAGGAAAAATCCATTGATGGGATGACTTGGTCAATCAAAAGATTTAAGTAATCAGTTGACTTCATTTTTGTTGCTGCATAAGGTTGGTAAGCTTAGACTAGACCAGTTAAAGCAACCCCAGATCAGAATATTTCCATCACAGGCTTGAATAGTGGGAACTTGGCATGAGGGGTCCATAGCCTCATATGGTTTCCTCCTGACCCTAATTCGCCCATCGCTCTGAAACAGAAAATCTTGACTCATCGAACCACATGACCTTTTTTCCACTTCCTACACTCCAGTCTTTATGCTGCCTTGCAAACTGCAGTCGTTTTTTCCAATTAATCTCCCTGACAAGTGGTTTCCTTATTGCCACGCAACTGTTCAGTTCCATTTCTTTCAGCTCACTTCGCATTGTGCAACTGGAAATGTTTTAACTTTCATTTTTAAACATTGCCGTGAGTTCTGATATTGATTTTTTGGGATTATTGCCCTTCTGAAACGCATTGACATCACTTCCACGACCGCATGCAACACCTTCAGACATGGTTAAAAAGTGATAAGCTACAGAAACAGCATCTTTTATACCCTATATACAAAAAATATGCAAATCAGTACACTAAACGAGCCAATCAGTGGCGCTAAGTATTTGCAATTGAAAATCTAGACGGCGACTTTTTTTTTTGGCCATGCAGTATGTATGGAATGGAAAAGAAATTGAAATATTATTTTAAAATATTCTAATTCTTTTTAATTATACAAGTTGTATAACGTTTTCGGTTCACAGTAAATTGATCTCATTTAAAATAAATTGAAATAATTGTCCTGAAAAGCAAAACGAAACTATTATTATTATTATTGTTATTATTCTATAAACATGAAAAATAATATCTCGAAAAATACACGACTTGTCAAAAAAAATAAAAAATAGTGTCAAATATTTTTTTTGAATGCTATTAGTGCCAAAATTAGCCCCCTGGACCCTTCGTAAGTGCTGCGGTGGGGGGGAAACTGTGAAATTTCAAATGGGAGCCCCTATTTTTAATGATATTTTCATATTGTACACAACATTTGAGAAATGTTTTATTCTTGGCTTTTTTTTTCAAGTGATCCAATCCAAATATTTTTGTACACAAGTAAAGTCTTGGGGGCAGCAATCCTATGGAGGCAGGATCTGTGCGTGTGTATTAAAAACATTTTAGATTTTTGAAATTCTGACTTCGGATTCTTAAAGACACTCCACCGATTTTGATAAATATTCTACGAATAGCTGTCACCAAATTAAAGACCGATGCAAAGCCATTCGATCCACTTCTCAAAATTTTCCGAGAAAAAAAATTCATAAAGTTTGTTATAATTGCTTACGCTTTATAAATGCTCGAATTGCAGGATATATTTTTATCATGTTCAGGTGGTCTAGTGTTAAAACGCTTGAGTTCTATTTTGCAGGTACGGGTTCAAATCCAGTCTTCGATAATTCTTTTCTCTTCGTATTTTTTTAACATATATGGGGAATGTGTAAATATATTTCCGATTTTCCAATTTGCTACCATCTTTTTATTTTTTAAAAAACCTTTTTATAAAATCCATATAAAAGTTATTATTATTAAACATAATCTAACATTTCCGATTTGCTAAAGTTATGTTTACAAAATTTGAAAGGTTGTTACAAGTTATACAGGGTGAATACAAAAGTCTGAACCCCCCCTTTTATTTTTTGAACCGAAGCAGATATGTCAATTTTGATGAATCCAATGAATAGGAAGTTGTGGGTGGCCTATCCCATGGTGCATTTTTTATCATCCCAAATATGCAAATTAGGACACATTCAAAATTTATCTCAAAAACCGTAAGGGATAGAGAAAAAAACCCAATTGCAAACTTGTTCAGCATAAAAAAACAAGATCAATAAGACGACAACCTCTTGTCCACAACTGGATTTTATTCCGCATATACGTATTTCGAACTCTTTGAGTTCATTATTCAATGCCAAGTAAGTATTTGGTGAAGTTAACAACATTTAAAGAAGAAAAGCGGTCACCATAGCGGACATAGCGAGGTGCAACGGCTATGATCCTGGGTTAATCCGCGATTTGGTACGAAGGAGAAGATTCACCAAACAGGTCAGGGATTCCACTACCCTCAACGACAAAAGAACTCCAATGCTCAGGATTCCCATCTCGTATAACAAAACACTGTCTGCCGGGTTGCGCACTATTTTCAAGGAGGCTAATTTGACTTTAGCATACAAATACCCCAATGTTTTGAGAAACCTCCTGGGAAACCCCAAGGACAAGACTCCACCGCTGTCCCAGTCTGGGATATACGAGATCGCTTGTGGCAAATGTCCGAAAATTTACCGAGGAGCCACGTGCAGGAATGTGACAACGAGGTTTAAGGAACACACGGCCCACGCCAGGTTTGGACGCCCATATAGTTCAGCAGTCGCTAGACACATGTTAGAGACGGGACACGACATTCTGTTAAAGGATTGCAAACTGTTAAGACATGTTAGTAACAGAAATGCACTAGACGCGTATGAAACACTGGAAATTGCAAAGAAGGATCCGAACACACTGTTGAATGGAGACGCAGGCCCGATCGGAGATTCTACGTTAATACAACTGATTAAAACGTCACGATAATTTTCTTTGTTCTTTTCTTTCTTATTAATGATTAATATGGTTATTTATTTCTTAGTTTGTATAGCTTTTGTTATTAAAAAATTTTTTGAGTCTTTTGTCTAATTTCAATTTAATCGATTTCTTAGATTCTAATTGCAATTTAATCGATTTTATGTTTGTACTTTTTTTTTTTTTTTTTTTTTTTTATTGTATTTACCCCAACGTGGTTCCTTGGGAGTATTTCTCCTAGGTCCGCGTTTTTTGTAAAAAGAGGTGTTCCATTTTTACCATTAGTCACTGCTTCACAGTGTTTTCTATTGGTCGATTGGTGACCGCTTTTCTTCTTTAAATGTTGTTAACTTCACCAAATACTTACTTGGCATTGAATAATGAACTCAAAGAGTTCGAAATACGTATATGCGGAATAAAATCCAGTTGTGGACAAGAGGTTGTCGTCTTATTGATCATGTCGTTATCCACAGTAATTGAAGAATTCTCATAAAAAAACAAAACAAAAAAAAATCATCCAAATCGGACCAACCAATCACCCACAATCACGTGGTGAACTGTTTGTAGCTTACAAACAGTCACACTGCACAAGGAAAACTGAATGTTGATATTTCCACCATGTAAAGCATGCAAATCAAAAAATTAACATAAAATACCATACTCACATTCACTTTCATGCGGAAAAGCAAATAAAAGGCATGTTTCAGCACACAGAAGACAGAACAATTCAGGATGGCAAGCTACACTGTTCCGGAAATGGTCAACATGATCTTTTGATTGTGGTTGATTGGTTGGTCCGATTTGGATGATTTTTTTTTGTTTTGTTTTTTTTTGTCATGTAACTAATCTATAATATTACCAAGTATTATAATTTTTGATCCAGTAGTTGTTTTTTAATGGCTATGTCAAAATGTAACTTTAATTATTAAGACCCTGTATATTTCCTTTTTTTTATACAAAAAAAAAGGTTGTGTGTAGATAAAGACAGAGATAATAGTTAACTTCTGCTCCTAGAAATAAGAATTTGTAATTTGGTAGCTAATTACTGCATCTATAAACTTGGTGAAAACTACTGCATCTATAAACTTTACGTTGGTCTTAAATGAAAGGTCTTGGTCTGTAGATTTGTCAAATTTAGTTTTTGTGTCCATAATTCCTATTAATTAGCGCTAATTTACAATTCAAAATGTTTACGTAGTCAAATCAAACAATCCTCTCCACAATGATGTTACAGTCAAAAACTTTGTTATCATTGATGATCAGATCAACAACAATTATATAAATAATTAACAACGATGACAATAAACAACAATATAGACAAAAACTGATGGAGATGGGTTGTTTACCGTCAAATTTTGACGAGATCTACCTAGTAATTATTTGTGTGAGTTAAATGTCATATCAAAAGTTGCAAAATTTATAAAAATCATTAAATGAGGATAAATAAACACTTTCTTTTAAATGCTGTTTATCAGTTCGGTTCATTAATTATAATGATTCGTATATGCATTTTATAAAAAAAAAACCTGTTAGCAAAAAAGAATGGTAGACATTCCCATATATATATATATATATATATATATATTAAAAAAAATTTACGAAGAGAAAAAAATACTATCGAAGACGGGACAAGACCACCTGAAAGCGATAAAAAAACAATGCTAAATTCGAGCATTTATAAAGTCCAGGCAATTATAACAAAGTTTATAGATTTTTTTTCTCGGAAAATTTTGAGAAGTGCATCAAATGGCTTTGCATGGGTCTTTAATTTGGTGAAAGCTACTCGTAGAATATTTTTTTATCAAAATCGATGAGTCAGAGTACGTGGAGTCTCCTTGTAAGTCTCTTATCTTCATCGATAAAAATTGGGTTCAAAATGTTATAAGTTCCACACTATCAGTGCCTGTTTCCTAAATAGTTGGATCATTTGAAAAAAACACCAAGAATGTTTCTCAACTGTTGTGTACAATCTGAAAATATTGAAAATAGGGGTTCCCATTTGAAATTTCAAAATTGCCCCCCTTAACCTACATTCCTACGAGGGGTGCAGGGGGCTAATTTTGGCACTATTAAATAGCGTTCAAAAAATATTTGACTCGTACTTTTTCTTTTTTTTGACAAGACGTGTATTTTTCGATAAACTAGACCGTTTTGGGATTTTTTATTCACCCGGTATCATTGTGGCTGTAGTAATAAATAAAGCAAATAAGTAACAATGACGGATGGATGGGTGGTTAGCCTGCATCTTCCCTTCTATCCAGGAGACTAGCTGATTGGGATGAAAGGATGGTGAAATAGACAAAAACATCCGTGTCCTTAGTGGGATTCGAACCCGCGACTCGCTGGTTACGAGAGCGGCAAGACCTGCGCCTGAACGCGCTCGGCCACCGAGTCGGCAATCACAATGATTCATGAAGCCTAACAAATGCGGAAAATGTATATATATGATAGAAAGTAGTTACTGATGTAATAAAAAGGTTGCGCGAATATTTAAATTTTGTCTAATCTGCCCCTGCCTCCAGTAAACGGATTAATTTAAAGCATTTTATTAAAAGTTAAACAATTGTTTTTTTAAAAAAAATAGATACGGGATAATTACCTCGTACTTCTGAGTTTCTTTTCTTAACGTGTACATATTCGACTCCATACTGAAAGTTATCAGGATTAAACTATTCATGTACCTGAATAAGGATATAAAATACAGGGTTGTTTATTAATTTAAATCAAAGTCTTGCTGAAATTGTGGGTACTTTTTATACATAAAAAATGTACTGTAAATGGGAGAGAATAAAAGTAAGGATAAAAAAAAATTGTGATCAATTATTTAGTGGATTTTTTAATTAATTCGTGTATTGTTATCAGGAGTAAGTGTGCAAAATTTCAAGTCAATCGGTTAATAGGAAGTAAATTTAATATCGATTACAAAATTCCACCCAAACAGACTGACAGACAAAGCAAGTAGAATAAAGTGTGTTAAAAATAAATGCAGTTTTGCAAATTAAATGAAAATTTCCAGTGCAATGGGCATTTTTTTTACCTTAGTATAAAGTGTGCCCAAATGAAACTGACTTTTATACCGTTGTATCTAATCGATGAAACTGACTTTTATACCGTACCTCCAAACGGATGAACCTAGAGTAGCGCCATCCCCGCTCCCCACGTCCAAAAAAGCTCACTCAGTCATGAAGGCCGGAAAAGTAATGCTCAGTTTCTTTTTCGAAGGAGGAGGACCTATACTCATTGACTGGCTGGAACGGGGTGAAACAGTTAACGCTGAACGGTACTGCAACACGTTGCTGAAATGAAACAGATCAAAAGGAAGCGAAGAGGGTAGCTCTCGAAAGGGATAGTGCTGCTCCAGGACAACGCTAAGCCACATGTGGTCAAGAAGACCCTCCACCTCTGGAAACATTTCAATGGGAAGTCCTCAAACATCACGCGTACTGCTCCGACATCTTCCATGTGACTCTCATATCTTCGGCCCCTTAAAATATCACTGAAAAAGATCATCGGTTCATCTGTGACAAGTAAGTACAGAACACCTTGGAAAAATGGAATCCGTACGCAACCCAGGTGTTTCAAAACTGAAGCCATCCATTAGCTTCCTATGCACTGGGATCACTGCATCAATATTAGTGGCAATTACGTGTAGGCATCGTATTAAGCTAGGTTCCCACATTCGTAAAAACAACGGCAAAACACAGCAGAAAAATTTCATGACGTCACTTCTTGCTTTCGTCTTTCTGCCCAACAGAAAACTCTTGTCTTTGCAGGGTATGGCTCAACCCAACTCGAAAAAACAGGAGTTTTCTTTCGGGCAGAAAGACGAAAGCAAGAAATGACGTCAAAAAATTTTCTACTTTGTGGTTTCTGCCGTCGTTTTTACGCATGTGGGAGCCAGGCTTTACACGTCAACTTTACGTCAAATATTGTATATTAAAATATATTTTATATTTAACCGTAGTCTCTTTTTCATTTGGGCACACCTTACATTTTTATTTGAGGAGGAGAAGAATAAACAATAAATTATAATATAGTTGTTATAGACAACAAACGCGAATAATTAAGAATATTTCAAAAATAATTATAAAAAGGAATGTAATGAATCAACGGTCTACTGAGTATCTCTAACTTAATTTTAGTAAATTAAATTTTACTTACTCTTCAAGGTAAGTACGGTTTGGATGATTTCCAAGGTTCTTAAAAACAGTGAAAAAGAGACAACCAATAAATGTGAATTAACCTTGAAAACGTGTATCTGCTCTTGACAATGAATAGCTGACAAAATATGACAATATTAAATACCAAAGAACAGAAATAATTTTTTAATCTAATTAAGGGTCTCCAAAATACCCAAGTTTCATTAAATCCACTTTCTGCAATAAATTAAGGGCTCCAACATATACAGTAAAAATATCTGAGTAATAGGATAAATAGATAAAGATAACTAAAAGAATCATATAGAGAGTTATAAGAAAAATACAAATTATAAATTCTAATATATTTAATCGATCGGTCATTAATTATAGTTTTTGATATTTTTAGAATGCATCTCCGGAGAATATAGGGTGGATACAAAAATGAGTCCCCTATTACGCATATCCCCCCCTCCCTTTTATTTTCGTAACCGTAGCAGATTAATTTTGATTAATCCAATGAATAGGAAGCTGTGGGTGACATATCCCATAGTGAACTTTTCATCATCCCAAATATGCAAATTAGGACACATTCAAATCCTGTCTTAAAGCAGTAATAGATACAGAAAAAATTCCAATTGAAGACTTGTTCAGCATGGAATTCCGAACAAAACAAAAAAAATTCCAAAATCCGTTGAACGGATCACCAACAATTACTTGTTGAATTTATTAATTACGTACCTATGCACTTCATAAGGACATTTGAATGTTCAACATGCAAATCAAGAAATTACCAAAAATCAAGTTGTGTTATGGTGTCATTGGTCGCCTCATTTATGATTAACTTTCGAGTAAATTTTTTATGCACTGTGGCTGTTTGTAAATTACAGATAATTGTAATTGTTGGTCATCCATCAATTCGGAATTCCATGCTGAACAAGTCTTCAATTAGAATTTTTCGTATATCTGTTATACGGTTTTTAAGATAGGATTTGAATGTGTTCTAATTTGCATATTTGGGATGATGAAAAGTGCACCATGGGATAGGTCACCCACAACTTCATATTCATTGGAGTCATCAAAATGGGGGACTTCATATTCATTGGAGTCAACAAAATTGACGTATTTGCTTTTGTATCCACCTTGTCGGTCTTAAAGTTCTTGCGCGTAAAGAGAAAGAACTCACAGCACGGAGTAGCTAATACAGTTATTCCGAGCTCACAGGGTATCAGCACGGCCCTCTGGATATACAGGCCAGCTTCTTCATTTAATGACGTCACCAGCGAGGGCCTGGTTGTAGTATAACTTCAGTGAGAGACAGTGCTAATATCCAATTGCGAAAGAAACTTTTATTTAATCATTTATAGCATTAATAAGATTATCATAATAAATAAATTCTAAATTTCAGATAACTTACACTACTAGAATCACGCTTATTTAGAAAGTGTAAAGTTACAAACAATATATAGTTACAAAATAAAGAGACAAAGTTTGGTTTGAACAACTGAAAAGATTACTTTAATTCATTAATAAGATTAACTGCAAAACCAGCAACGTTGAATGCTAGCTATTGTAATGTTAGTTTACTTTACATTGAAAATGATGAAAATGGTATAGCAGTGAAGCCAACAATGAAAGGTAACAATGAATCCGGCCCTCGCTGATGACGTAATGCCATATCCGGTTCCCATAGAATCTAGCCTGTAGATCCAGAGGGCCATGGTATCAGGTTTAATGAGTGGGGCGGTTGAAGCAGTAAAAATTCAGTAAAAAATAAATTGTAATGGCGAAATGGTACATTCGCACTGGATTACCACCAGGTCTTGAAACGGATTCAAAAAATTTTCCTTTTCTGTTTTAGAGACTGTTGGGGGTCCTAAAACCTTAATTACTCCAAAAATTGCTCTTCGCAGCCAAACAGTTTCGCTTCAATGAGAGGAGGCCGTTCATGTTTTTATTGTGTTTGGGTCAATGAAATGAATGCTTCTGCTATTTCTTCATTTTTAGAAAAAAAATTGGCGTAGCCCATTTCCATGAAAAAAACGTCAATACATAGTTTAAAGACTCCTCTAAGAAAGAATTAATTTTTTTATTTAAAAAAAATTGTCGGAGGGGGTTCAGGGAGAGGGGGGATTGTTAATAATTCCAAAAGGTTCATCAGAGCCAAACAAGTCATTTACAAAAAAAAATCGCAGTCGTGTGCAAAAATATCAAAGCTATATAATACGTGTGGGTGTGAGGGAGGTTCCTCGGTTAAAATTTACTGTGAATGAGATTATGGCGGTAGGACATTGTTGGGTCACATTTGCCGAGTAATCTACTAGGTCCTTAAGATGGTTCGTAAATATATAAAATAATGATATATAAAATTGCAAAGATTTATTAATTTATATCATGGATTAAATTCGGTGTTCGTTTCAGCGAAAAATTTAAGAGATTCTTCTGTGAATAAATGCTGTCAGCATTTCATATTCGTACATTGCCATATTATACTTAGTTCTGATTTAAATTTGGAGGAAACCTTACCCTGCAGTGGATAGTGGATGGTGATGATGATTTATTTCTAATCACACAATAAAATATAATTTTTGTCTGCGGCCCGAACGGAAGTTAATCGGTCCCTGATAATGTTATAACATTTATAACTTATCACCAGGGAAGAGTTACTGATATTATCAACATTATTCTTCCCTGTTATCAACTTCAAGCCCGTACCCATTTAAAAACCGCCAATAATTTAATTGATTGAAAAATTACTGCTAATTTTTTTTTAATTTTTAACGATTTAAAAAATTTTTAACTTTAAATTATTCGAAAAACCTAAAGATTCGAAAATTTGTTCTTGCAGGTTATTAAAAATAACGCTATGGATGGGACGATGAGTCATATAACACATGTGAAAACCATGATTTATATAAAATATTTTTCATAATTAAATTTTGTTGAGAAAGTTGGACAGTGATTACAATCCATGTATGCTTTATAATAAAATATTTTTCCGCTCTTCAGCATCGTTATAACGTTTATTGGTAAAATGAAAACAAGAAAGGTCATTATAAACTGAAGTAAAGTTTTTATTTTCAGGCGGAGTGTAGAATGATTGATCGAGCATGTTCCATTCTCAGAACAAAAAAGGCTGACAGCGAGTTGCAATTGGTTGTCTTCACTAAAATTGTAACTTCATTGAACTTCCCCTCCCTCCCACCACTCCGTCTTTCTCCATAGTCTCATTGTAGTGGCTAAAATGAATTTTAACCACTATAGGCTCACTGCTGCATTCGGATTTCCATGATAATTATAAGGACTTTATGACCGACTCTCGTATAGTAAATCTTAAAAAAAAGCCTCTCGTACCAATAGTTGACAGTGCATTATGAAGATAATAGGGCAAGAAAAAGGACTGGTGCATCCATATGGTTTTAAGCTTCCCAGAACAGCAAATAACTAGAACAAGTTACTGACAAGAGAATTATACGAAAGTGTACGGCGCACTTTTTGTTTGCGCGCAAGCATACCTTAAAAGCGAAGGCGTTGAGCGGCGGCGGTAACGCTTCGTTCAAATCGGAAGTGAAAAGTTCAAAAAACACGGTGGTAAGGGGGGAAGAAAAAGAATGGCGGTCGCCAAAGAATTGCAGTTAGTGCAGTGTAATTAAGCACAAAACCTTAATTTTGCTGTATAATTATTCGTCTCGAAATAATTTATAAGATGCGGTAAGCAACCAAGAATACTATTTTTATTTGAAATTATAAAGTACCGCGATACTTACCCCCTCATCAACGTAATGTATCACTGGACAGCCTTGCCCTTGTTTCACTCGGGAATTAATAATGCCAGCCCGGAAAATTTTCGAAGATAATTTACAATTTCATCTTATTAATTCGGTTAAGGAAATGGTTATCAATTACTATACAGATTCATTTTTACTGGATGAAAATTAGCTAATTTTAATAATCTATTTTTTAAAACATCTCGTAAGTATGTTTAGAAAATTCAGAATCAATCCAACTGTCGTCTGCTGCGCCTTCGTAGTCCCATTGTTTTAGGTGAAGTTGATTCGTGCATATCGTTAAGTAGTGGAAGAAAGAAGTTCCATCAAGCCCATTAATATACACACCGCTTTAACTATGGCTTTAACAATGGAGTCTTTGTATCACTATGTGTGCTCAAATTTTTTACTTTTGAAAGAAACAAAATTTCGTGTTTTACAGGGCCGGGACACATTAATATGACCACCTGCTAGTATCTGGAATATCCACCTTTGGCGGCAAGCACAGCAGCTACTCGACGTGGCAGAGAGTCAGAGTCAATAAGTCCTCGGAAGGTGGTTGCAGGTATCTGGGACCATTCGGCGATCAGTGCATCGCGTAATTCCATCACCGGGAGTGGTGGAGGGTCCAGCTTGCGGACATGGCGATCGAGATGGTCCCACAAATGTTCAATGAAGTTGAGGTCCGGGGAGTTTGGTGGCCATGGGAGTAGCTTGAATTCATCCTCATGCTCCTCGAACCAGTCGTGGACAATTTTGGCAGTATGGCAGGGAGCATTGTCCTGTTGAATGGTGCCATCACCCTGAGGAAGCACTGTCGACATGAAGGGGTGTACCTGGTCTGCGACGATCGTCAGGTACCGAACAACATTCAGTGTACCCTCCAGAGGTATCAGTGGACTCAGACCATACCACGAAAACATCCCCCAAACAGTCACACCTCCCCCACCAGCCTGTCGTCTGCCAACGATGGTGTCGGGATGCCTGTTCTCAGATGCTTCCCGGCGAATTCTCAATCGACCGTCCACTCTGTTCACCAGAAACTGCGACTCGTCAGAGAAAGCAACCCTTTGCCACACGGCCGAGGTCCAATGGCGATAGTCCATTGTGAATTGGAGGCGTTTTCGGCGATGCACAGGTGTCAACATGGGTGCTGTTACCAAACGCCTGCTGGAGCCCCAACCTCAACAGGGATCGTTGCACTGTCTTGGTGCTGACACGCCTAGTGGCCCCACTGTTCATTTGCTGTGCCAGTTGCTCAACAGTGGCACCCGATTGGTCTTGGCCAGGCGTCGGTTACGATCGCCTCTAGGATCGATGGCCCGTGGGGCCCCACAGTTACCTCATCGGTTGCTCAAAACTGTCTGGTTCGTCCAGTTGCGGTATAACGGCAGCCCTAGAGCAGTTCACAAAGGCGGCCATTTCTGAAATGCTGCCCCCCTTGGCCCGATAGCCAATGATCATCCCCTTTTGGAGGTCCGACAGGTCACTTGCTCTGCCCATGACTGCGACAACTGCTGTGTTAACGGATGCTACTACACGTCTGCTTTTGCAGCTTTTAATGATATGCAATGATTTTTCATCTGCATACCATGGAACGTTTCAACATGTTCGAGGACAGGTAGGCATATTAATGAGTCCCAACCCTGTATAAGCATCAATATTTTACAACATATTTCAATATGGATGAATCAGTGAGGTACAGGTTCGTGAAGTTTCCTTCTAAGATAAAAAAAGTACAATTTTTAGTTAAAGTTAAATACTTTGCACATTTGTTTAAAAAAAATACTTGATTCTATCAGGTCATTAGAAATTACTAAAAAAAGTTGTCAATTTTTTTCTAAAAATGAATAATAAAAATGTGTAATTAAAATGTTATCAATTACTGGTAAAACTGCTTGTCAACTTCTGGTACACTAACTGTCAACTTCTGGAGAACCATACGTTATTTAGGAAAAGATTTATTAACTTAATAGCTTTGAAAGATATAATAAAATCTTGTAAACATTCCAGGTAGGAGCTTTAGCAGTGAAGCAGAAATTCATTTATACATTTATTAAAAAGAAATTACCCCCCCCCCCCCCCGAGTAGGGTAAGGCAAGTAGCAGATCATCTATTTTTACCCTTTTATCTGCATTTTTTTTACCTCTCAGCAAGTTTTTTAATCAAAAAATTAATTTTCTCGAACGTAATATGTAGAAAATGTAAAAAAAAGCTCTATTTTCTTTTCTTTCTCATCGTTTCCGAACGTATGATATATCACATGCCATATGTTGCCATAGTTCCAAACACTAAGTGACTGCCACCTCCGCAAATCCGATCCCAATGGAACAACTAGGCCTAAACTTCATAGTAATGTAGATCTTGCCTAGAGGAATCTGGATACTGAATTTCACGCCTTTACGTACCTAAGTAGCACATACAGGTAGATCCCGTTATACGCGATATATATATTCTGCGAAATTGCCGTGTATAGCGAATTCGCGTAAAACGGGTTCCATTTAACATGTACTGAATAGAGTTTGGTTCTCATAAGCAATAATTATTTTCTTGATATAACGTAAATAATTGCGTTATAGAAGTATAGGATTAATAATACAACAGTTTCTATTTTTTAGTCTTAAAATAACACCTTATATTATTTTATAAAACTCAAGATACACTAAAATACTCAAAATACATGTACACGTACAACAAAAAGATTGCTGTATCAAAATTTTATATTGCTTTGGGTTCATATGTACCAGAAGATTCTGATGCTGTTTCCAACAGTCTCCTTCCTGTAATAGTGCTGATGGAATCCCGAAGAGAGTTTGGAAGAGGAGCTCGGACTGGATGTTAAAGGGATCGTTCGAACTGGCAGGATGTTTCGTTAAAAATTGCTTGATGGTCGGCTGTAACGTTTTCTTCATTTTCATCGAGGACCTCCAAGCTAGTTTCTAACGAGTAGGATTTTCGGGTCCGCTTTCTTCTTTCGGTAATAATACTTTCTTTACGTTTCGACGGCATTTTAAGTCCTACAACAGTAAATCTTTTCGCAAACAGATTAGTAACTCAGCTGATCTTGTCCAAACTGATGTATAGCAACCTTATCATTCATAGATAGCCAATGATGTGCTAAATGTGCACAAAGATAAGAACAAAACAAAATTCAAAAAAGAATTCAACTCATAACAAAAATAGAAGAACTTTCGCATGTTGGCGATCGATGGTGCTACTAAATGAAAACCGCGTATATCCGAAATCGATATACTGATATGTTGTCCTCTCTGAATCCCACCCCCGTAATTTTGACCCCAGTGCACCAATCAAAACCAAACTAAATAGTGCAGATGAACATGCCCGTAGGAAGCTACATTCCGAATTTCAACCTTCTACCTCAAAATATGTAGAAATTATGAAGGGTACCGACTGCCATTATAAAACCAATAAGTAGCTCCATTCTTCCGCTACTTAATAATTTAGATTATGATCATTTGAGCAATCGTGCGTCGACAAAGCGATTTCACCTGCGCGCGCCGATGTCAGTAATGCCTAAAAGATGAACAGAACGTAACAATGTATTCCTTCTTGACAAATCGATTGTTATATGACTGCCGTTATCTGTGTATTCTTTACACTCCCTGTTTTAGCACGTGAATTCGACTTGAAGTGGTCCACGAAAAATTCTGAAAAGTTGATACGGCCGAGCTAAGACTTTGATGGTCATATTTCTGAAAACAAAATTTGAAAAATTTAATTCGTTTTCCAGTTATCGTGCAAACGGCAGACGGCAGGACGGACGGCCGGATAAACGTACAAACCAAGGGCGAATTCTTATAAGTAGCTTTTATGCTAAAGCTCCTAATAATTGCATAGAGAATGGGACATTCTCCATATATTTACAATTTAATGGTATAACTAGAAAAGTTTCAAAAGCAATTAACGTTTGACTGTAATATCTTAAACTGTCAATTATTGGTATATTTACTCTAATTTTTTATTAGGAGCTTTAGCATAAAAGCTACTTATAAGAATGCGCCCTTAGTCTGTACGTTTATCCGGCCGTCCGGCAGTCCGTTCGCCGTTTGGAAACGGATTAACTTTTTCAAATTCTGTTTTCAGAAACAGGACTATCAAAGTCTTAGCTCGGCCGTATCAACTTTTCAGAATTTTTCGTGGACCCCTTCAAGTCGAATTCACGTGCTAAAACAGTGAGTGCAAAGAATTCAAAGATACTGGCATGTCATATAACAATCGATTTATCAAGAAGGAATATATTGTTACTTTCTGTTCATCTTTTAAGTATTATTGACATTGGCGCGCGCACGTGAAATCGCTTTGTCGACGCACGATTGCTCAAGTGCTCATAATCTATAAGCTTATTATTAAGTAGCGGAAAAATGGAGCTACTTATTGGTTTATTTTACACACGATTTGAATCTCCCTTCATCATTTCTACATTTTTTGAGGTAGAAGGTTGAAATTCGGAATGTAGCTTACTACGGTCATGTGCACCTTCACTATTTAGTTTGGTTTTGATTAGCCCACTAAGGTCGGAGTTTTGGGGGTGAAAATTAGAGGGGACCAAAAGGCCTAGGTGTATTTATGCATATAAAGGAGTGAAATTCGGTATGCAGATTCCTATAAGCAAGCTCTCCATTATATGAAGATTTTTTTTTCCTGAGGTATCAATGCCTTCCCGACTCGGTGGCCGAAATGCATCGAAAAGATGGTGACTATTTTAGAATAGTGTACAAACTCCGTCTGTAATAAAGGAGCTGTAAAAAAATATTTCCGGTTTTTATTTGACTGACCCTCGTAAGTAGAATAAGTATGGAGCTACCTATAGGTTTTATAATTTCTACATTTTTTTGAGGTGATTCGTATACGGGGGTCGGAATTACGAGGGTAGGATTCAGAGAGGGCAACATATCTGTGTGCTATTTAGGTACGTAAAGGCGTAAAATCCAGTATCCAGATTCCTCTAGGCAAGATCTACATTACTATGAAGTTTAGGCCCAATTGTTCCAGTGGGATCGGATTTGCGGGGGTGGCAGTCACTTGGTTCTAAGGCATGTGATATATCATACGTTCGGAAATGATGAGAAAGGAAAAGAAGATACGAGGTTTTTTACATATTTTACATATTACGTTCGAGAAAATCAATTTATTGATTTAAAAAAACTTGGGGAGAGGTAAAAAGTGAAGATAAAGGGGTAAAAATAGATGACTTGCCTTATTCTACTCGGGAGGCGGGGGGGGGGGATTAATTTCTTTTTAATAAACGTATAAATGTATTTCTGCTTCAATGCTAAAGCTCCTCCTTGGAATGTTTACAAGATTTTATTGTTTATTCGTTTCATATTTAGACAGCTTAAGCGTGAAGAGTTTAAAAAGCTTGGAAATAAATTCAAATACAAAGCACATTGTACCTCTATTATTCGCATTCTGTCTGAGAAATTAATACTTTTTGGGGTCCAGCGAAATGAGAGTTCTCTAGAATTGGAAAATTGAATTTAATCCGTTTAAAAATATTAGTAGGAAAATTAATTTTAATTATATTGAACTCATTAAGAAGTTTCATCTACATCTATATGACACAGTTTAAACAAATTTATAAGGAATAACTGTCACAATAAAATTCTTACCTACAACGTATCTGACACATCTTGTTACAATCGTTTTCTATTTTCTTCGTTTCGTTTATGTCTATAGTTAAAAAACAAACATTTAGAATACAGATGATCTCTCTTGGTAAAATTTAAAAAATTTCATTAAGTCAGAAATAATAAAATTAGCAGGAGTCAACATGAGCTCTTATTTAATTATGAAGTAACGGAATGATATCTGAATTTTATTTCTAAATTTCTAGAAAAGGAACAACTGCTCTAGCCGCCTGGAGAAGTTTCAATGAATTGGCTTATAATAACGGACATTATCATTGTAAACAGCGGTAAGGATAGAGGAAAAGGTGGTAGTATGGCCTTCCCTTTTGTTTTTTTAGTAATAAAAAATTTACAAGCTATCCTTAAACCAGATACTATAGCGCAAAGAGTGTGGTATTATGCTGGCATCAAGTACCATTTTTTGAAAAAATAAAAATGCTCAAAATTTTTGAATAATTATGTTTTATGTGGTCAGTCCATAAATACGTTTAAACTCAAGAATAAAAAGGAATCCAATCAATATTCAATATTCAAAACACTGAAGTTAGTAATTAACCAGTTGAGAATGAGGAAGGTTTCATTACCAAAAGCGAACTTAAAAAGTTTATGTGCAATTTCAATGTCAGAGAGTATGAATGGGTAAATGTATTCGATAGCAGGAGTCGGTGAATGATATTGTATGTTTGAGAGATGTGCCCATGTGTATAAATAATGACATGCTTGTGAATAGTGTATCAGATGTTGAGGATGGAGATAATCGGGATAATGGCAATATAATCAATAGTACATTCCCTACGTATAAAAATTTTTTATATACAACTGTGAGCCATAAATGCTATAAAAAAGGTTTATAACATTATAACTATAAATCCTATGCAGTGTTCTCCCCAGAAATTTTTATCAGGTGGGTGGAAAGAGACAATAGCCGGGCGGGCAAAAATTAAAAGCAAATAAAATATTCTGCAGTGGTTTGCAGATTTTCGTGTATTCAGCCGGGCGGTCACCAAAATCAGCCGGGTGGCGCGCCCGTTCAAAAGGGCCTGGGGAGAACCCTGCTATGATATTATTTTAAAAACTAAAGAACTTTTCGTTCCATTTTTTCAAATAATATCATTAACTGATGTTTGGAGAATTAGCTCCAATACTTCTTATTCATTATTTCTTATAAATGCTATATCGACGCAGTTTGCAATAATGAAAAGAAACTCTCAAAAGTTTTTAGCTGCTTTCAGTACGTGACTGATCCCAGCATGCAATGCGATATTGCACTATAATCAAAATGGCGACTCCCGAGCGGAAAGCATTAAAATCTCCGATTAAAAATCAACGACGTTACCGTGAAGATCAGACTGATAAGATATCATTAAATCGCTAGTTAAAACAATTCCTAGTAACAGGAAGCATGTTGCACCAGCAGAGCGCAGGTAGGCCATCAACGTCAAACGAAATTAAATTACAGAAACGTTCACCTGCAGCGCAGAGAGATCAAGACATCGTTTGTTTGTTTGTTTGTTTGTTTGTTTGTTTCGTTAGGTTTTATGGGCGCGTCGACAGCTAGGTTATTTTGCGCCCTTTCACATAACTACTATCTGTACACAATCTGAGAATTCAACATGATTACTTTCTTTTACGCTTTCCCGGGACAAACAAACATCCATGCCCACGGCGGGATTCGGACCCGGGACCCACGGATTCGAGGACTGAAAAGCCTACGCCCCAGCCCTCTCGGCCACCTTGCCGGCCAATGCGTCGTGCAAGTTTGGAACTGAATATTACAAGGAGCAATATCCGTAAGGGTTTTTCATGAACAAACTGCAATTTCATCTGTTTGGACCTATGAAGAGGTTCAAGTCCGGCAAACTGTTTGATTCTGACAAGGACAAAAAATCGGCCGACTGCCCTTGACTTTACATCACAAAACGGACTTTTACGCAGGTGGTTAATGAATCGCCTACTTGTCTGAAGCTTTACCCCTAAAAAATCCACAGTATGCTTGAATTGGATAAGGACAACAAACTGGGATGTTTTGCATTTGCCGTAGTAGTGCTTGACAGAATGGACAATGACAATGGTTTCCTTTCCAAGATTATTTTTTGTGATGAGGCAAAATTCTGCATGTCTAGAACAGTTAATAGACACAATTGCAGGATATGGGGATCGGAAAGTTCAAGTGTTACACGAACATAAGCCGGACAAACAGAAATTGAACTTGTGAATGAAGGTGATAGGACCTGTTCTTCTTCGTTGAACAAACAGTGAGCAACACTAATTATCTAGACATGCTAGAAAATTGTGCAATACAAGTTTGTTTTTCCAATAGGACGGCGCACCACCCTTTGTCACAACTTTTTAATTAGCAGAGTTCTAAATTTACTTGTGATCAGAGAGGAAAGGGACGGAAGACGAATATTGATAATTTAGAGTAACAAATTGAAAATTATCTACATTAAGCCTCAATCCAATTAATTAACTCAAGTTGTTATTGAAGATTAATTTATACAAATTTAAAGTTCATCGGTCGTTGACGACCGGCGTTCATCTGCATACATTGGCAACGATAAAATCGTCGCTCTGGGTAAAGGCCGGTTCCCACTAGCGCGGAACCGCGGCGGAAATACCGCGCGTGACGTAAGCAGCGCGGATTTGACGTCATACCGCGGCGTAAAATCCGCTACCGTCTAGAGTTGAGATGGATTTAACTTAACCGCGACGGTAAAATCCGCCGAGGCAGCGTCCGCCAATGAAATCAATGCATTTGTGTGACGTTGACAATCTCTCCAAGATGGCGACGCTAATGGATAGTATCGTTTAGGAGTGCAGCAATCTTAGCGAACATCATCAAATAAACAGCAACACCCTTGCTTGTATCTCCGTCAATTTTTGTTTATTTGCAAAGACTTAAAACGCTACGTCCATTTTTTTATGCGTCCATTATGGGAAAAGGCTCGAAGAGAATCCCCGAAAGCGATCTTCGAAGAGACTCTTGAGCTATAGCGTAACGTGCCGCGATAGTGGGAACTGATCGGCGGAATTATCGCTGCGCTTAACCGCGGTGGTTTTAACCGTTCCGCTTTTCACGGCGGATAGTGGGAACCGGCCTTAAACGTGCCGTTATCGTAATCTCCTTGGCACCGGATGAGGCTGGGGGCGTGACGACGTGAATTGGGGATCGAGGACCAGCATGAACGGGTGTTCACCGTGCAAAGTAAGACGGCGACCTCGTGAGGTTAGGCGTCCAGGTGGATGACACTAAGAGCAGTGAAAGAAAAAATTATAAGCATTAGATAAAGCTTAAATATGTAAGTCATTCAAAGTCAACTCAATAGCACTACTATCTTAGTTCATATGCAAATTTGAAATACCCGACGACGCTGCGTAGCCTACCGAGCGCGGTAGGCCGACTAGGGCCCTGTCGACGCTACCGGCTGCGAGAAAGAAGATGCCCGAGCGCCGCTGGTATTGTAGCTCCTCCAAGCGCGACGAATTTTGACGTGTCACTAGCGTTGAGAAGAACCGCTGACTATCGCTTGTAGCCAGCTGCTCCTCCTTCTTCGTGTCCGAAAATATGTTGCATCGAGCGGCTGGCTCTAGGTCCGATTCGTGAACTCTGTTGCTATCTGGCTCCCACAGCGGAGAGAACTCATAGGCTGACTCCTCCTCCTCTAAGGTACTCCGGGTAGGTATCTGCCCTGGGTAAGGGGTATCCAACTTAGCCCGACGGAAATTTTGACGACCGTAGCTGTGGTCCTTGGGACCAGTCAATCCTATTGAAGAAAGTTCAATAATATGGCCGCACAGACCGAGCTTGAGTGTCACATGTAATTTTGGCTAAATTAGGAGTAGCGCAGTGGAAATAAAATAACATGCAACAGCGCACTAAATAGGATAAATAAATGATAAAGTTTATTGTAAATAGTAAACAAAAATGAAGATAGCTATGAAGAAACCAAGTAGGTCCCTTTAAGCACAAAACAATCACCACCATTCACAAATATGAATAAAAACCAAGCAAGGGTAATACGGAAAATTCATTAGCATTTTCCCGCACCTCAGTGCGAAATAATCCCAAGTTAAAGGATTAAACTTAGACTTAATTCAAACCTTCAAGGCACACTAGCCTAAAAGCAAATTACATCAAAGACTCAAACACAAGACCTTACATTTATAATTCAGCTAGTAACCAAAACAAAGCTTACAAGCTAAACAAATAAATACAACAAATAACGTCTAAATGACCAAAAACTGTAAATGCTAAAATCACATAAGATAAATAGCTTAAACCGCTAAAGCGGTGGAAACGATTAGCTTGCTAGCTAATTAACTAAAATGCTTAACACTAGACACTTGATATAGGGCAAAATAGAAATAGCAAATTAACTCGGTCGGTCTCTAAAACACCTAAAAAGAGACCAACCTCCAACTTATTCGTTTCAAGCAAATAGTAAACAATATGCCAAACAAATGCTTAAACAAATTACGTCTAATAGAAATCAATTGAACAATTACAAAAATTTACAGTACTCATTCACATAAATTTCGCAGCTTCCACAAGAGCATACAAAAACATAAAACGGCGCACTCGCGAACTAAAAGTTCCAATTGCGAGAGCTAAAATTAGTTAAATAAATTTCCTCACAAAAAGTCACTATTAGGAAAAGTTCTATAGTCAGGGGGGGTCCATTAAATAAAGAATTACAATCAGTTCAGTCACAAATAAATACAATTTGTAGGATTCTTTTTTTTTCCCTTCCTCTTGATTGAGAAACAGCTTTACAAAGAATTTGCACAAGCACAAAAAAATAAAAAAGCTTTAAGCTCGCTTTTTTGCAGTTCAAAAGTTCAAAGACACAAGAAGCCTATAGGAAAAGATATAGACATTAATTGACAATACAATTTATGTTGAAACGGTAACCTTAAATACACACGTTAGGAAAAACGGGCAATTGCGTGACTTGTCACAAATATATTTTCTTCGTGAGCTGGAAGACACTTCACTTATACTTAATTATGACGAAACCAAAGTGGCTCGTAAAATAGGCTCGCATACCGCTGGGCCAAAGGCCACACACCTGAGTGCACTTATGCACGTCACGGCGACTTAGCTCCGGAAAGGTTTTTTTAATTAATACGGCTACACAGCCTACAGTAATGGACACACTCACCAAGCCAAATCCCTGGTCGGCGACTGAAACACTCGGCGCACGGGGAAGCAAGCCGAACACCGGCGACGGGCACTTTTCACGTTGCGGACTCACGCATTTTGCGTCGGAACAAATCTCCGCCAACTGAGCTTCTCCGCACGGCAGGGTATTGCACAACGAAGCACACGCCGTCTCCGCAGACGTCCCCGTTGCAGCGGCTTGAGGACGAGCCTTACCCTTCGGCGTGTCGATGACTAAACAGTCCCGATGCCTTCTATCGTTCGTGGCCAGGAGCTTCTTGTTCTTCCATCGTCCATCGGTCGTCGCCAATTTCCTTCTACTTCTCCGTCCCTACTCGAGAGCCTTGCTCCTCCCTCATTGGTTCCTGCGTCGTGATGTTGTATATGACGCTGCCGACGTCGATTCCGTTTTCGCTCCGAATTGTAAAATATTCTAGAGCGAAAACGATCGACTATGTCACCGGAATCATTAAAATTCCGTGACATTGAGGCACATATGCCAATGTTATCATTACTGGATTTATCTCGTAAAGTTTCAACATTACAAAAAGTTTCATAAATATTATCAGTTCTACTGGCCTTATTCGTGTACGAGGAATGCTCGACAACTGGAAAACTTTCCTTGAGCAATCGTTGCTGAATTACTCTAGTTGGCAATCTGGTATGGATCAATCTCCGTTGAGACGAGGCGAACGAACGTCTTAGCTTCGACTGTGCTGATGGAGGCTTGGAGGAATGAAACGCACGATGCCTTGTTTGCTGATATCGATCCGTCGGCGATCCATGAATCGTACGCATATGGCTATGGCTAGGCTCGACGCTAATATCAGTAAATGAATTAAATTTCATAAATGAGGAAATGGCTGTCTCCTTACCCCGACTCTTGGGTCTGTTGCCGGCATTTCTTCCCCTAGGCGATGGCGAGCATGAAGTCCTCTTTCTAGTTGGAGAGCGAGACTCAGACTTAATTCTTCCTCCTCGACCTCCTTTTTATGGCGAAATTTCTTCTCCTAACGGATCCCGTGGCTCGCTCGTTGTTCGCTTTCACGACGCTTACATTATCACCGGCGGGGTCCCGTTGCTTTGAAAAATAAATCTTTTTTCTTTCTCTTCTAATGTCATCTTATTCGTTCTCTTCTGAGATCGAATTAAAAAAGGTGACACCCTTCATGTTCGGGAGACTATCACCATCTCTTGGCCACCACATCTTCCCAATTAACCCCCATGAATATTTTCTTGTGAGTGTACATTAACAATTAGGTTTATAGCAACCCATATCATCCATCACCCAGGAGATGCTCATACCACTTGGAGAGAGATTGAGTACTGCTATGATATTTTGTAGGCCTCAAAAAGAGCTCGTATCGAGTTAGACTAATTCGTGATGGTAAGACTACAAATGCTATAAATTTTTTAATGGCCGCATTCACTAACTCGAATTATTCTGAGAGGTAGGATTAGAATTAGAATTAGGGCGAGAAATAGTATTTGAATGAGACTCATGTTAAGATTATGTGATGGTTCTGCGAGCCCTCACATTTGTTATCTTCAATTTTGTTGCCTGATTTAAGCTTATGTTGTTATCAATTTGATTTCTGTTGTTTGATTGTTTTTAAAAGCTTTTATTAACCTTGAAATGTTAGTTTGTTTAGGTCAAATCTTGTAATCAATATTAAACCAACTTCCCGACAAGCTAGGGAGCTGAAACTTGACACGCATACACAGGATCGATGACAATTTATGTTAAAACAAAATTTTCAAATCGATTCACTGGTTCGTGTTCTAATGGTACAAATTCATTACTACGAATTGTTTGTTGTGACAATTGAACAATTCGTTATGGCGACAGTTAAATGCATCTATTGTTTATTGTTGCAAAATTAAGCTTTATTGTTGCCACTAAATAAAACAATATAAAAGCTTGGTTCGATAAAACCCTTTTCCTCTTATCTTGTTTATAAGCTTGTTTTATACAATTTGTGAATTGTTTTGAGAATATATTGTTTATATCTGTTATTGTAAAGGGAATGCCTTTCCAGGAAAACGTGTCATTATGGAAACTATTGTTGGTTGACAAGAACGGATTGTTGAGATGAATTTTTTTTTTATTTTTACTATCTTGGAAGGGAAGACAGAGACTGTTGCAAAAGAGGAATGAAAAAATTCTCTATGTTTAATCATGGCTGGGACTGTATTCGAAATTGGAAGGGACAGCTCTGAAGGATTTGTGTTCCTGTAGATGAAAGACATTATTCCTTGGATGCAATGTTGGTATTATGTAATTGGCATAAAGAGTTTGTTTCCTAATATTTAAACTAATGTGAAGGCCAATCGATACTTGGACGGCATGTTATCAGAATTTGGAACATAGGGACTCCAAATTGACTCATCCTGCCTCATCTTTTGAAGACTTTGGAAGCTGCTGGTTTAGAAACATTGCATATTGTGGTTTTAAAATTCTATAAAACATTTAATTACATATTGGGTTGATGAATTGCTTTAATTCCCTCTTGAGATGTTTTGTCATTTGAAGTGGAATATCTCAAAAACTAGAGCCAGTTTGAAAAACCTGATCTCATATTCGGAATCAGTGCAACAAATTTACCATAAAATGACTTTTAAATGATTGGTAGCAAAATGTGTGTTGACCAGGGTTATCCGTCTGTCATGAGTGATTGTAGGAATGGCTCCCGGGAACCGACAGCCTCGACGAGTGAGGGAGCTGCTGCACCTATGGTGGCTGGCTTCTCGGATGCTATTCCGGTATTTACGGGTGAAGAAGGTAGCATCAACCTTTCGGGGTTTCTGTCTGTAGTTGAGAGCATTGGTGAGATCGCTTCGTGGCCCAATAATATGAAGATCAACATCATAAAAGTGAAGCTCAAAGGCACTACTATACTAAAAAGACCACAGACTATGAGCTCTTTGATCAGTGTGACTACACGATCACGTGTGATAGATTGAGGTATATCTTCCAGAAAACCAAGACGGAACGGGATCTATTGAAGGAGCTCCATGATGTGGAGCAGAAGAGGAAGCAATCCGTGTCTGACTTCGCAAATAGGTTGGAACTGGCCTTAGATCGTTTTGTCAACTCCGAGTCATCTTCTGAGGAGCTCTTGCTTAAAAGATTCAAGAACAGTCTTTTAATGTCCCACAAGAAGATCCTGATGGTGGCAGCGCCCAAGGCGGACCAAGACGCTCTTAAGCTCGTCTTGCAGTCTGAGCATATGGAAAAGAAGACACCCTCAGATATGCACTCTGTTCAGGAACTCCGATCATTTTTCGAAAAACCCGATGGTCATGAGAAGATAAGAGAAGTGTCTAAGATGCGCCCAGATGTACCGAGACTTCAGGCACAAATTGATGATCTAAAGAAGACCGTCAAAGAGTTAAGCGATCCCCTGAGCCAAGTCCTTGTGTACAGAACGCCTGTGGAATCGACCCCTAGGAAGTTTCTGTGTGATGAGTGCAACGAGTAGGGTCACGTGTTGAGGAATTGCCATAGGTGTCGCTACGCCATGGAAAATAAAATTAGAGCACTCAGCTAATGTCATTTAAGTGAAATGTGATAAAGACAACATTTATTGGTTAACCGTGCAAATCTAAAGTCGACCATTTAAAATGTTAGTGGACACCAGTTCCCAAGTGTCATTCATTGATGAGGAGGTTTGTCCACAACTACCCAATGCCAATATGTACTCTGTAGACATGCAGGTTAAAAATATAAATGGTGGAATTACGAAAGTTGAAAAGGGTGTGAGACTTGGAATTTATGTTCAAGAAATCTATCTGAAGGATAAGTCCTTCCTGGTTTTCCCGCTCTCTGGGAGACCATATCAAGGGAGTCTAGGGATTGATGTGTTGAGGAATGCAATTTTCATTGCTCGATGATTATCAAGTTTGAACAAAGGCACCATGGGGTCAAAGTCTCTGGGGATGTAGGGACATTATCTACATGCTATCTACATGTTCTTAGGGCTGGTTGGAGCAGCACCCAGTTCGCGGCCTTGTGGTAAGAAGTTCCCTGGTTAGAGTCCAGGCCGTGGAATTTTCTTTATTACTTGTCACTATTTACAAATGTATAGAGCTACTTTAATACAAAGCCCAAGCATGTATAGTGAAAATTCAGAAAAATATTAATGAGTTGAATTTCACTTGCTCCCAAAAATAAACAAAACGATAAGGCGTTTTCTTCAAATTTTTAGTTTTGGACAGGAACCAGTATGAACTTCTCCTTAACGCTGATATGATGGCATATCGACCTAATAAATTATACATTTGGGTAATAAGTTATGGAAAACACATTTTCGTAACACTTGCACAGTTAAACATTTAGTAAAAATGCTCATATTCCATCAAGTATTTAATATATTTGTCATTTTTCCATCTATATTTTGTCATTTTTCTGAAAAAGGCATTGCATTGGGGGTGAAAATCCTGCATGTTATAAAAAAAACTTACGAAAAAATTTTTCATACAAATGAACACATAAGTAAAAGAAGCCTCATACTACAACTACAACGCATTTCAAGCATTATTTTTACAGGGTGATCCCAATTTTTTTTTTTGTTCAATTTGTAGCTGACCCCCTATCTGCCTTCGGGACGAAACCTTCGCTGAAATATATGAGGTGTAACATGCTCTTTACACCCCTAAGTTTCGTCAAGCATTTTTCTAGATATTCGACAAAACGTGTAAAATCAAAGATGTTCATATTATTTTGCCCAATTCCTGTATGTCAAAATGCTTTATTCTGAGATTTTCTATAGAATGTTATTCAAAACAGTACTATCGCACCACGAATGTATGGACATCACACCGAATTTATTCAAGGTGACTGAATGTATACTTGTAAATCCGTAAAAAAATTGTCTGCATTGCTATACTTTTTATATAATTTTCCTTTCTAAAATTAATGCATGCTGCGAAACTATTAAGAAGAGAAAAAGGGCACCTCTTTTTATTCTTGATGTATAAATGCGCAATCTTTAAATACTAAAACTACCGGGTGTCCCAAAAATGACTGATGGATTTTGAAAATCAATATAAAAAAGACGGAATGCGATAGATATGTATCGTTTGCAGCCTTATGCTTAGGAAATCAGGGACTTTTATCCCACCAAATTTCAAATTTAGTTAACATTTCTACCAAGAGATGGCGCTGCAGGCGATCTGTAACAAGCTGATAGCGTGTGCTGTTGAGATTGCAAGTCCGCTCTACCAAAATGGTTTTTTCAAATGGAGGTTACATTGAAAATGTCATTGTTTAGTTTTTTGCAACAGTCCTTGCAACATTTTCATACCGGTTTTTATTTTTTCATAGTTTTCAGCGCCACCTGTGGGTGAAAATGTTAACTAAATTTGAAATTTGGTGGGATAAAATTCCCTGATTTCCTAAGCATAAGGCTGCAAACGATACATATCTATCGCATTCCGTCTTTTTTTTTATTGATTTTCAAAATCCTTCAGTCATTTTTGGGACACCCGGTATATTACAAGCAGTTTTCTTACCTTCTCTCCCTGAGCAAAGCCTATTTTTGGTTTCGTCGTATTTTTCATTGATAGCATTATTTCCCATAAAGCAGTTAAATGTTTCCATCATACGAACCACATTACAAGTGGCCAAGCACTCCTATTAAAATCACAAAGAATGAACTTTTATTCAATCCAGGTAACAAGTTACAAGTGTTCAACTTCTTTAATTTGTAAGGAAGTAAAAATTAAGAGACAATTACAATTTATTAATACTGAACAAACTAGGAATAAAGATGCAGGGTGATCTAAAAGTCGGTTAACCCAAAGATATATGTTTATAAAATGAAAACAATTAAACATTCTGACGTCAAATTTGCAGTGCTTCAAAACGTTAATCAATGCGACACAGTAAATGCTCAAAATTGTCCTCATTCTCCTTCTTGCACTAACGAACGCGATGGCACATATTCTTGGAAACGCGTTGCACCACTATTAATGCGGAACGTTATTGCAACATATTCGAACAATTTGTAGAGCAGGTAGATGATATTGAATGCAGACAAAGTTATCAACAGGACGAAGCTACAGCTCATACAAAGCCAGAATCTCAATGGAACGAATGAAATCCGCGCCATTTCGCGCTAGTGTTTATCGTTGCATTTAGGGCATACTTCTGAATACATATATGTAAATAACGGATGATGGTTTTGATTTATATGCAAATTAGATTGTTATATGCCATGTAAACTAGAATCTTACATGTCCGGGTAAATACAAAGTCTTTCAAATTTATGTCTTCTTTGGAAAAGTGTCTTGAATGTTTTTCGCGTTCGATGGGATAAAAATGAATGAAGCTTTTCAAATTTCATTTCAAAAATAAAAAATAATAAAATTATTTTTTTGACGTTTTAGAAGAAAAAAAAGGAAGAAAAAAAAAAGCATGAAGGCAAAAAAATCTGAGTCATGTGGTAGAGGAGGAGTGACATGAAAAGGGATTATTTTCTAAAGAGGTCACTTTAGTCACAGGAGTTTCTCTGCCGAGAGAAGGAGCAGAGTTTCTGCGCATTGTTATAAACAATGTGACGTCGCATTTGATAATTACGTCCATTGTATGCGGAGAACAATTCTTTTATTAATTGTGCAAGCACAGAGGGTATTGTTACCTCCCGGAATTGAGTACCTGGGCTCTAAAGAATTCCTAACGTTAGTTAGCGCCGACTTTATATCTTCTTCAAACGCTTCATGTTTGGTTGGAGAAACTAGACAATGTAGCAAGAAAAGAGCTCCTTCAAATTATAGTCTCAGTACATGTGCAGCGCATCTCTAACAGAAAAAAAACTCCCCGGAATAAAAGAAAATTACTAAAATAAATTAATAATAATAATAAACAATTAATAAAATAAATAAAAATTATTGTGTCCTGTCACGCATATTCTGTTCGAGTGATTTGACACTTTCTTCCCTTTAGGGGCTCCGCCATGAAATTAGATAGGCCTAAAGGATTCTGCCATAGAAACTGATTCTAAAGAGGGCTCCGTGAGTCAACAAGCGGAATACATTTAAAGAATAGAAAAAAACGACGTGTTTTTCCTGTGATTGGTACACACTTAACAGTCCATATCTTGAAAACTACTGAGCCGATTTTGATGAAACTTGGACTGTTCCCTAAGATGTTGAAAGATTGCAATTCGATTTCTAGTTTCTGAGAAATACGTGGACAAACATACATACACACTATATACAATTAAGAAATTTTGCACACCTGTTTAGGAGCCCACATAGACTACTAACATATACGAACATTGTGCAATTCCAACAATATTACATACATACGAGTCGAAGTGACAGTTAAAAAAGATTGAAAACAGTTGCAGTAATGTAAGGCTTCAATCTCTTTTCTTCCAGTAGGCAGTACACAGACAGTAGATATAACTTCAATACAGGTATACGAGTATTGCTCAGAAAGTGATGCTCCACATTTTTCTTTCTCAGCCTTTAATAAGGATAGAAACGTAAAATTTTGCAAACTTGAACTTTTCCGTCTTTGTCCAGAATTGCAGTGCATTCTGCCAAATAGCGCATAACGACTCGCTAAGAACGTCTCAACAATGTAATTGCATTCTTGATTGCAGAAAAAGAAACTGTGGTGAACAATTGTTTGGTTGGCACGTGTGTCTAGAAAATGCAGAGATTTGAATGCGGGTAACACACATAAACAAAAAAATCTTTTTGTGGATATCTTCGTATTCAACAGTTGTTCTTAGGTAATTAAAACATGCTGATTAATAATACGCAAACCGTTTCTCTCTGTCACCTCTCATTTTTTAGATATTTGATATGAATGATTTATATAAGTCTACCATTGTATAAAGGCAAAAAAACGGAGACAGCATTTTAACTGGAAAATTTATTGTACCAATGAGTTATAATGAATTTGACATATGATATACATGGTGTTAGAACAATATTAACTTAAGATGCATTTGGTTTAAATTTCTTAACTGAAGACTTGCGTTTATGCTGAACATTTGGTAAGTCACTCTGGCGATATCTTCAAAACCTGAGGTGATAGAGACAAACGGTTTTCAGATTTGAAATCAGCATAACAAACTACAATAGAAAATAGTTGACACCATATCAGATATCTACAGCTTGTTTATGAGTGTAATCATCTCCAACCAGCGGTTTCTATGCAAACATTTCACATAGCTGGATCCAGCCGAGCCGACATGCTTGCTCCCGAAACACGTCATTTCGGCCACATATGTGCCCGAAACAATCAATCCTGCCACGTATGTGCCCGAAACACAAAAATCCACCTATTTGGGTGATTTTCGGTGATAATCATGAAAACTCGGCAATGCGGGTTTACAAGGCGTTCAGTATGATCGTGGAAGTTGCCGGTGGCATCCGATGTACCATTGAATATGGACTCTGAAGGCGAGGTAGATTGTGTTGTCTCAGCCCCATTGATTATGCGATGCAGGAAGTTGCCTCTTCAGTTCCGATGTGAAGACAAGCGGCAGGAAAGTTTATTCAAAGTTTTACATCGCCGTATTCCCCTTCGTCGAGCATTGAAGCATTCTTATAAAGAGAAGAATGAAATTTTACTAATTGAAGTTAATTACGTATATTTAACTCAAAATAGTTTGATAGTAGCAACATTGTAAACTGTTAAAAAAAATAGACAGAATTAGACTATTTTTTGACTAACATGAGTTTCTTTCATCAACCATCCATATCCCCAGTCGTCATCAAGCCACATTAGCGTCACAGGTGAATCCACCTATCCACGTTTCTGGCTTCATTTGTGAGATATGGAATTTTTGTCCAGAGCATCTCTCCTCGAGAGAATTGACTTCCTCACAGAGGGCTTCCACGTCGCTGAAATTAATTCCTTCTGGTATTATTCTTCAATTGTTCTACTCAAACAGTGTGATCGAAAGATATTGATATTATTCTTAAATTTGTACTTTTAAATTATGTACGTGTTTTAATTATTAATAAATTTGATATTTCTTTTCTAATCATACTGTCTGTCTTCATTTCTCTACTAAGTTTTTTTTTTACCTGACATTGGGCTTTGTATGGAAGTTGTGTAGTCAACTTTTTGATTCACTTAGATGCAATGAGCGAATCCATGGTTTGGAAATGAAGGTTGAATTCTGCAGCAAGGTGGCTACGTGAAATGACAACAGTTGATCGGGATTATGTGGAGAAATAGTATGTGGACAGGAAATATTCAGTTATTTTTTTCGTACATTTTGATTCGATCAGTTCCAATAAAAAAAGTGGTATTATTTTCTGAGCAATGCTCTTAACTTGTTTGCTATTATTCGATGCATTCCATTAAAATTTGGTTGATGATGCATTCTAATATATGTGAAATCCTATTATTTAAAAATTCTAAAAATAGTAATGCGTCCTTACCTCTCGTGAATAAACGAATGGATGTTCTTTGGATTGATAGGGACTTAGTTGACGGATATAATTAGGAAGGGCATCATAATCGTCTGTACAATTTGATGTGAATGGTGCGTGAAGACGTCTAATATCGCGCTGTAAAAAAAATATCAGAATCTGGTCATTTTCTTAGCAATCGGGAAACATTCAGCTGCAATGATTTTTCGATTGAAAAATGGAAGGAAAACTACTGCGACCCGGATTCGAACCAGGAACCTCGACTATCATGGCCGACGCCTCTACCAATTGGGCTATCATGGTAGAGGGGTCGCCATGATAGTCGAGGTTCCTTGTTCGAATCCGGGTCGCAGAATATTTCCTTCCATTTTTCAATCGAAAAATCATTACCTATGCTTGGAGAGCATCTCCAGTTTATAATCATTATTATATTCAGCTGCACTCGAAACGTTCGTCAATGCATGCACTCATCTCGTCAGATTAATATAAAGACGGTGATTCTGTTCTGATCATTAACCTGTGAAAAAAATTCTCGAATTTTGTATTACTTTATTATTGAATTTGAATGCATTTCTTGACAAATGCTTCAAAATATTTCTCGGAATATATATTTATTTTACAAAAAGAAGTTACACTACATTTATTTGAAAAATTTTCCCTTCGACAGCAATACAGTTTTGCCAATATTCATAAAGTTGTTGGAAACATTCCTGCAACCCTTTCTTTGAAAACTTCTTCAGATGCTTCGCCACTGCATTTATTATTGTCAACATTAAAACGGTTTCAGCTTAAGCCACTCATAAACATACGATTTTTTCATTGCTAATGCATGCAGTATCGTATGATACACAATGATGACTTATTTGCTTCAATGTTTTCTCGCTTTATCCACGAATGCATTTTCACAGCTGCACATATGGCTGTGCGGTACAGTAACGTCATCTGATAGCACAGATGTTTCGTTAATTAGCCTGTCTTCGTAATGACAAATTGGGTGTGCATTTCAGATTGCTACTATTCAGCAGTTATGAGGGATATTAATCATTTTTGAACGATCCAAGTATTTGCTTGGATAAAAAGAAGTTCTACTTGATAGTGGCTACATTGACATATGAAAGAATGACTGAATTTCCATAGAAATTTTCATTAGATATTTCCAGAAGATTTACATAGTATTATAAACATGAAATTAATCCTCCCAAGGAAGGTATAAGAAAGTAGCGGAAGCTCTGAGGTCATCTATTTTTACCCTTTTATCTGCACTTTTTAACCCCCCCCCCCCCCATCTTTTTAATCGAAAAATTGATTTTCTCGAACGTAGTATTTAGAAAATGAAAAAGAGCTCTATCTTCTTTCGTTTCTCATCATTTCCGATCGAATGGTATATCACATGCCATATGTTGCCATAGTTCTAATGACCAAGTGACTGCCACCCCCACAACTCCGACCCTATTGGGACAATTTGGCCCAAACTTTACAGTAATGTTAATCTTGCTTAGAGGAATCTGCAAACCGAATTTCACTCCTTTATTTGCATAAATAGGCGTAGACATTTTAGTCCCCTCTGATTTCCGCCCCCGAAACTCCGACCCTAGTGGGCCAATCAAAACCAAACTAAATAGGGAAGGTGCACATGCCCATAATAAGCTACATTCCGAATTTCAACCTTCTAACTCAAAAACTCCGGAAATTATGAAGGGGTAGAACAGACAGACGGACATCGTGAAAACATTAAGTAGCTCCATTCTTTCGCTACTTAATAAATACTGAAGTGCCAAAAGTCATGAGATAGCAGCATGCAAATGTAATAGTAAGCAAGCCTCAAACGTTACGTTGACCTCAAGAAAATTCCCGGACCTGACTGATCTATGATCGGACTTCTGTGTGTTAGTTTAAACAACTAGCTAAATCGAAGAAGATTATCAGAGTTAGAACAGCCATTATTGTGACTGACCGAAAGGGATATCATTCCCGAATTTGTCTATCGGCAATACTTCATGAAAGGCATTATGCCCACCACAGAGAATACAGTGGCCGACCAAAGTGCTTACTGATCGTGATCAGATGAAGAAATTAAGGGACAAGCAATACTGACGCGAAATTACATCCATATTCAATATAGGACGCACGTATTCCGCAGGACTCTGCAGCATTCTTTAGTTTTCTCGGGGTATGGGAGCAGAAGGCCCATCAGAGTGTATCTGTTAACATCATGACACTGGAACAGCAACTTGCCTAGGCTAAAATTGGACTAGCGCTGTGGAGCGAATTGATGGCATGCTTTGGGCTTGATGCAGAACCCATGAAGCAATGGATTCGAATTGTTAGTAAGACACCTTGCAGACTGATGATTGTTCCTTTTTGGTCCGATATGAATCCAATGAAGAATTTAAGGGACTAAATAGAGAGATCTATTCGAATTTCCCGATCTACACATATTACAGAGATGTGTGAACAATTATCCAACGGGCATGTACTAACCTCTCTCCAGAGCACCACTTGTGGAATCTATTCTATGTCGAAATTACTGTTCGTCGGACAAGGGGGTGGGATCCTATGTGATATTAGGTGCCTATCACATGTGCTGTGACAGTTCGTTGTAAAGTTAGTTTTCAGATTTCTACTATCACAGCTCTGCTTAAAGCATAATTCCTCTGTCGAAAAACAATAGCACTGTCGTTCTGTTGTTGTACAACAGCGTATTTAGGATAGAAAATGTCTGTTGTTCGACAATAGAAAACGTGTTATTTTTACTAGATTAAATGTATGAATAAAACCGTATTGTAACAGTTATGGTTTTTATTAGAATTACTTTTACTACCATCGGTTTAAAAATCAATTGAATTTGTTGAGTGTACGCTTCCGTTAATAATTAGACTACATTGCTTACCACTCTTATACCGAGCTGAAGAAATTCTCCCGGCAGAATATGTCCTATCTTATTGAACCCAAAGACTGGCGCAGTTCCTGGTTGATGAATAATCGCAGTAATTCCCGCTATCGATAAAAAAGGGATTTCGGTTGCTTTATTTATATAAGCTATTATGTGAAAACCTGGTAATAGAAGAAAATTTATAATAAATTTGCTATATTTCTCAGTAAAAATATCCAAATGATATAATTGAATCGGTATATAAAGTTAATTATTTGTCTTTAAATTATTTTCTTAATTGAATTTGTTGAATTCTCGAAATACACATCAACACGCAATTCACAAACACTCTGCACGGCCCAACAATATATATCTCATGACCAACAATGCAAGGAAAACTTTGTGCAACAATAAGTATCAACAATGGCGTCAACACGCAATCCACCAACACTAGGCAGGGATCAATAATATATATCTCATGACCAACAATGAAAGACAAAGTTTGTGCAATATAGATAAATTTCAATTTGTAACAATGTATAGAATTCCTATTATTAAGGCTTTTCTTGGAAAAGAGAGTTCTTAGTACTTAACAATTTCTTGAAAATCTTTAAAAATGATCAGTAACTGGAGATAATGGAGAGTTAGCAGACTATTGAGAAAGAGTGGAAAGACGACAGAGGAAGCACTCCTTTAGCTCCGTGGTGTATTGAGCAAATGGTAAGCATGTCAATAGAAGAATCGACGATCGCTAGACTACACAAAGAGATGAATGGCCAAGTTTTGATTCAAGACATCGACAGAAGACAGAGAATTGCAACATCAAGTGTACACTGAGTTAGCTAAACTCATGGGATAGTTACTTAATATCTGGTCGGGCCACCTCTGACCCTGTGTAGTGCAGCAATACGGCGTGGTAGTGAGTCTGCAAGTCCCTGGTACACTTCTGGAGGCAGTTGACACCAGATAGTCTGCAGAGCCGAAGATAGTAGCTGCCCGTTCGTGGGTGGAGGATCCAGTCGAAAAAGGTCAGTGCGTCAGGCTCTCTTAATTCTACATAACCTTTATTTTTACAGGCCGATGATATCAAACATGAAAGGAAAGGATTGTGCACTGATTCCCCAGGGGTAGAAATGCCAAGTAGGCAACCACTCCCAAAAATCGGATTGCCGGCTTACAAATTTGGTTGCCGAAATGGAGACAAAATGAAATAGGATGAAATTTAGGTTAGCCAATATACTTTTAGCCAATTAGCTTTACTCAAATATGATCACGAAGATATACACATTCACATAAAAAATTTACACTTTTCAGGTGAAGCAAAGAAGAAAAAAAAAATCAAATCACTTTTCTGATTTTATTACAAAAAACGCGTGTAAATTGACAATACGTGCTCACTTTATCTGTTAGAGGTATATTTTGAAAAAATATATAATTTTCTGATAAAGCAAACTTTTGATTTTTTTTTCTGTTATTGTACTGCTTGGTTTTCCAGTTTTGCAATTGTTTTCAGATATCTTATATTCCTATTTACGAGGACGAAGACTTTTATATGGTTGGCATGTAACTTGAGTGGCCGGTATACTTAAAAGTGAAGTTTCGAGGCGGAAAGGAGTTGTAACACGTTATGCAATTAAACCTATTTTTTCCTCATTAATTTCCCGTTATTGGGAGTTAAAAATGTTAACTCATTTATTATAGGAAATACCGAATTTTGGCACTTACTACTTTTCTATGCGAGTTTCAATTGTATGTGTATATTAGTTACACCATTGGATACAGAAAAGCAAAATGCAAGTACGTCTATATACCTTGTCTCAGCTTCAGTTGAGAGTAACGTCACGAGTGAAGCGGTTACAGTTCGCTCGCATGAAGAAATAGTTCGAATAATTTTCTATATAAAAAGTTCAAAATTCTTTCTGGAATCATATTTTTCTCCTCGATATAATAATAAATCGGCGGATAGAAAAGCCATTTGACGAAATTTTAAAAAAAATAAATAAAATGAAGTCAGTCTGTAGTCGAGATTATTTGATTATAAAATGGCGGCGTCTCTTGTTCCTGCGTGAAAGAGATGTGTCAGAAATGAAAGACGATCGAGTTTTCACGAAGAGGATTAAAATATTTTAAACATTAATTTAAAAGAATGATATCTGATAGACACCATTCGACTATTCTACTTTCGAGAACCCACGCGATTAAAGGATGGTGTAACGTAGCATACATAGTAGAGCTCCCTATTTCACGTGTACCAAAATACACGGGTACACGTGTATTAAATACGTCCGTGTATTGATCCGTGTATTTACAGAATCACGGGTACCCGTGTATCAGTGTACCGTGTAGCTACACGTGTACACGGGTACCCGTGTATTTCAGTTCCACGGATACTCAAGCGTTTGAATTGTTGAATCAGATATCAGAAAGAAAAACACAATAAAAAATAATATTCAAGAAAAAAAACAAAACAATACACTTACTATGTACTATTGCTAATTATAACAAGCGAATGATCACAGTAATAAGTCTTATTTTCTAAAATCATAAGTTATAAAATAATTTCGTTCACGTCATTGATAAATATACTTAAAATTCTACCATGATCTCATGTAGAATTTTGTAAATTTATATTTGCATAACAGGAATAAACCATTAAAGCTCAGTGGGGTGTTTTGTACTAACCAATTGCTGATCATATATCATACACTTTCATTAAGAACTGAAGAAATTGAATGCCAATTCACAAAATTTTATCACTTTTCAGTAAGTAAAAACAACAGAATACATCTCATATTATAACACAACCTCCATCGGTTCCGATGTCATATCCTCTGACGTTTACAAAGCCTGCAGTGCTTTTCTCATCTGCCCTCTAAAACACATCTTCAATTTTTCAATCAAACCGGCACTTTTCCTCAATTATGGAAAAATACCAAAGTTGTTCCTTTGTACAGGGTTTTGCAGATAACTACCGGGCAGTATAACGGAAAGCCTACCCGCTCGA
>JAHWFO010003124.1:9334080-9361572 GCA_023313115.1 Rhysida immarginata
CTATTTCTGTAATGTGTAATAGAAAACTAGAAATACAACAACTACATTTTATCCGATTTTGGAGAGGTGAAAAATCACTTATTAACGGGTTGTATATTTACATGGAAATAGCTTCCAAGGGGACGGGACCAAGGAAGAAACACGTAATAAGCGGGAACAGTATTAAGCGAGTATGCATTAATGGGGTTCGACCGTATCTCATAACGAATAAAAGTTTTTTGAATTACAAATCCAGAATTATATCGGAGTTGATTATTGTAATTTTCTTATTAGATAATATTGCTTAGAATATCCTTAGTTGATTAAATTATTACTTATGTATTTATTAAAAATTTACTTACCCTCAGCTGTGCTGATTTTGAATTCCTTTCCTTTAAGACCAGGATTTATTGTGATGCATATTCCTAAATTCGGAGATTGCGTAATGACCTTCATATGTCTAAATTGTTTAAAAAACAGTTTGTTAATTGTGACTAAGTGGATAAATTTTAAAAAAATTTTCTCCAGAAATCAGGGCTGTGGATAAACCAACGGGAGATTTACAAACGCTATGACCACATAGACAAAGGAAAAGAACATCACTACAGATTGAGGAAACCTTAAAGTTTGTGCCCTCTTACAACACCTCATGAAATTTTGTCTCTTAATGCAAGAAATTCATGAAATTTCTGTTTATAAAATTTATCTATGAAACTGAAAGCAATAATCGTCTTTCTTTTCTAGATTTAAGTATTGTTAGGATTAATGATAAGTTAGAGTTCGTATTTATCGGAAGCCCACTAACAATCATCGCTAAATGCAGGTGTATCTATAGATTGTAACAAACATCGGGAGGTGATTCCTGGGATCAAAACAAGAAAGGATGTCCCAATAAATCTATTTCTTACAAAGCGTCGTTACTGAGTTACATGCCACGGCGTTACAGGATGTACGAGGGTTGTTCCAAGAATTTTTGCCTCCTGATCCATAACTTTTTTATTTGTTAACCGATTTTTAAAATTCTATTTGTATCTGATACTTACATTTGTCTTCTAAGTAATGCACTATTCACTTTTCGATATAGTCCCCATCCCTTTCCACGCATTGGGCCAACTCGTGACTAGTCGGGCAAACCCGTCGGAGAGGAATTCCGAGGTTGTTGTCGACACAAGGATTCAATGGCAGCTTTGGATCCTCTGCTACAGCACGATAACGCCACACACCTCAGCGCCTACAGCTCAATCATGAAAAACTGCAGTTCAAAAATGAAAGACCTTGCTACTTTTACCACTTCCCAAAGAAGAAAGAGCACCTTAAGGGATATGAGTTGCGTTCTGACGAGGTGAACTAAGCCATTCAATCTTGGTGTCGATCATGGCATTAGCCCTTGGTCATCTCGCTTTTGGAGCCGATTTATTAGCATCACTCCGAAATACTTTTTGAAATTGAAACAGTAAATAAAAATGAATTTTTAATCGTAATCTTTCTATCTCTAAAGTCTGATGTTTGCAATGCCTCGTGTACCACAGGAAGCGGAACTGACAGCAACTGTTCACTCTGCTTTACTTATGTGCCTCGTTTTGTTTATATTTATAACTGTGTATTTCGTGAAATTTTTTAAGATAATTCGTAAATCTATATATTAATACGTGAAAGTCGAATGGAATTCCTCTCAGATGTAATCTTTCAGTTCCTGTATAGTGTAAGGTCGGTGGGCGTAGACCCTGTAGCCCCGTAGGAAAAAATGGCATGCTGATAAATCACGCGAGCGTGGAGGCCATTCAATATAAAAAATAATACAAAAGAACTCTTTCTCAAAACAGAAGTGAATTGATTTGTTGTTGTTTTTTTTGTTTTATTTTATTTCCAACTATTCTAATATTAGTTACTAATAATTTCATTTAATTAATGTAAACGTCTCACAACAGCTCGAGGATAAATAATGACTATGACAATAGCAGCGAGAATTATAATTAAAACAAGTTAAGAGGAAAAAGGTTTTATCAAACCAAGCTTTTATAATGTTTTATTTAGTGGCAACAATGCAGCTTAATTTTGCAACAATAAACAATAGATACATTTACCTCTCGCCATAACGAAATGTCCAATTGTTACAACAATCAATTCGTAGTAATGAGTTAGTACCATTAGAACACGAACCAATGAACCGATTTGAAAATTTTTTTCTTTATCATAAATTGTCATCGATTCTGCATAAGTGTGTCAAATTGCAGCTCCCTAGCTTGTCGGAAAGTTGGTTTAATATTGATTACAAGATTTGACCTAAACAAACTAACACAGCAAAGTTATAAAAAGCTTATAATAATTGATTTTCATTTAAGCTACTAAGCAAGAAGATTAAATAAATTGATATCGTAGAGTGGTATAATCACACAGGCCTCCCATTTTGTCATAAGAAAAAATGGAAAAAAATTTCGAGGAGGGGATCTTTGGGTAGGGGAGGAATAAAAATTCGAGGGAGGGGGAAATTCATCAGAGTTAAATAATTTATTTATAAAAAACTATTCGACTCAATGAGAAGAGTCTGTACATGTCGAATTTATTGACTTTGCTTAGGTCGAATGAATGCTACAGCCATTTATTCATAGAAAGAAATTAATATCTATAAAAAAAAAAGCGAATGTCATAAAAAAGTACTCAAAACACAGTACGTCAGTGTATTAACTTCATTTGATTCTGCTATTTGCCGTTTCGGAGGAGTTAGCAGCACAAATTGATCACATACGTACGGATGGATTGTTTTTTTTTTCAAAATTTCAACATATCTTTTCGAATCATGGGTTTTTAAGTCTATTTTAGCGAAAAAAACATTTTGAGAAAACCACTTCTTTAGTGGTCGGCCAAAAAGTAGACGAGTGCCTTTTATTTTTTATTTATTTATTTATTTATTTATTTATTTATTTATTTATTTTTGTAGATGGGGAACTATAGAATGAAATTATAATCTTACTGATGTTGTCCAAAATAATATGGAAATACACGTAACAGGAAACATAATTACTCACACTTCGGAAATTTTGAGGTCCCTACGAAAGCTTCTTCCTATAGTATTTTTCATAAAAGAAGACCAACGAAACGAACCAATCAGAATTGGCTGCTTATCGCTTAGTTATTCCGTTCATTGCTCCATGCTCTCGCACTTCAGAGATACACACATTTCAATAAATTTTTCTTTACATAGAGTTGAGTAAACATTTGTAACTCTTTCTAATTTGTTTATTTAAAAATATTACGATGTGAAAGTTTACAAACAATTAGATTTCGCAGACCTGCCAACTATTTCGCCAGGAACACCGGGTAATAGTAAATTTTTATAGGGTGAAATATACTGTACCAGGGATGGATGAAGGTAGATCCATCCCTGACTGTACATATAGATAACATATTTAATTGTTCAAAAATTGTGCACTTAAATTTTACTTTTGGACTTAATTTGACACTATATGGAACCCGTCAAAATTTGACGGCAAACAACTTTGTGGTTTCTTAAACAATCCTCTCCACATAAATGTCACAATCAAGAACTTTGCTAGTATCATAATATAATGATCAATGCGCGTGTGCAGAAGCACCAAATTTGCTCTGAAAAAAGTGCTTTGCGTTTTAATATGTCACAATTACGGAGACCGGGTGAGATTGTCAAAATCCGGGTGAGTTGGCAGGTCTGATTTCGTAAAGTAATCAGGTCACGAAACTGTGGATGTAAAAACAATAAAAATAATGAAAACACTTTTTCACAAATTAATTTTAATGCACGTATGTACTAGGCCCTCTTCGTCAGCGTGATAACGCAGAAACTGACCCATCCCAACGAGCGCAGAGAAAGTAAGACAGAGAGCTGCCGCAGGGTCACCAGTCAACAAAAGGAGCCGTTCAAAGATAGAGGGGAAGGGTTGTAACCGAGAAGAAGAGAAGCAAAACAAACCACCATATGCGTAACTACTACACGCAGTAAACCACCTCTTCATTCAAAGCACCTCCTACATCCTCAAAACAACCTCATTGCCAGTAAGCTCACCAGCGGCGACATCAGTCCCCATCCCCCACCCGCTGCACGGGGGCAGCTCACAAAATAGATCATGGATACAAAAGTTAGGAAATCTATCTATATATATAAGGAAGGATGTTTGTGGGTCTGTGCGTCTGTGGGTCTGTGTGTGGGTCTGTGTGTGGGTCTGTGGATCTGTGTGTACGTTTTTTATACAAATCTACAGTTTTATTCCGATCTTGATAAAATTTCGCATACATGACCTTTAAAGCATGAGGAAGGTCACTGTCTACCTCAGATTTCGGAAAAATAATAAATATCGATAAAAAATCGATATTCATGGTTATGGCAAGGCATATTAATGAGAAATATCTCATGACCAACAATGCAAGGCAAAGTTGGTACAACAATAGGTATCAACAATGGTATCAGCACGCAATTCACAAACACACTGCATGAACCAACAATATATATCTCATGACTAACAATGAAAGAAAAGTTTGTGCAAGTGTAATTATCCCGGGCAACGCCGGGTACCTCTTCTAGTCTATATATATAAAGAAGGATGTTTGTCTGTGGGTGGGTCTGTGGGTACGTTTTTTATACAAATCTACAGTTTTATTCCGATCTTGATGAAATTTCGCATACATGACCTTCAAAGCATGAGGAAGGTCACTGTCTACTTCAGATTTCGAAAAAATAATAATTATTGATAAAAAATCGATATTCATGGTTATGGCAGGGCATATTAATGAGAAATATCGCATGACCAACAATGCAAGACAAAGTTTTTGCAACAATGGTATCAACACGCAATTCACAAACACTCTGCACGGACCAACAATATATATCTCAAGACCAACAATGCAAATAAAAGTTTGTGCAACAATAGGTATCAACAATGGTTTCAACACGCAATTCACCAATAACAATGAGCTCAAAATGATGATGCAATGATAAAGCAATCCTTTCCAAGAATTATAACAATGAACATAAAATGATGATGCAATATGGATAAGTTTCAATTTGTAACAATGCATAGAATTCCTGGTATTCAGGCTTTTCTTAGAAAAGAGAGTTCTTAGTACTTAACAATTTCTTGAAAATCTTTAAAAATGATCAGTAAATGGAGACAATGGAGAGTTAGCAGACTATTGAGAAAGAGTGGAAAGACGAGAGAGGAAGCACTCCTTTAGCTCCGTGATGTATTGAGCAAATGGGAAGCAAGTAAATAGAAGAATCCGCGACCGCTAGACTGCACAAAGTGATGAATGGCCAAATTTTGCTTCAACACATCGAGAGAAGAGTGGAATTGCAACAACACTAAGTATACATCTGAGGTAAGATTACGTGAGTAAGAAATTATTTAAAATAGCAGTGGCATCCTTGGAGGTCCAGCCATTGTGAGCCTTTAAAAAGATTTTTTTCGAATTTTCATTAAGAATTTTTACTGTATTAATTCTAAGCATTTTCATGTGTTTATTTTTAAGATATTGCAAAATTTATTTTAATTTTTGAGATTGTTCTGTTTACATCCCAAGTGTAATAATCCCGGGCAACGCCGGGTACCTCTTCTAGTAATATATATTGAACAAACAAAAGAAGACAGTGATTAATTGAGATATCTGTAGAAAAACAACTAATCAGTGATATCCTTTGGACCACGGTCTAAGTTAAGCAGTACTTCGGGAGGCTTATTTATGATTTCCAGGAATTCAGCAAGATTAAGTAATTTGGGGTGCCTTATAGTGTGTAAAATTTTGAAGGCGTTTTTATCAAATATATGATTTGTTTTTAGGACATGATCTGCAAAGGTAGAATTAATGCTTTTGCCATTTTTAACATGGGAGTAATGTTCTTTAATTCTTGTGTTTATTTTACGCCGATCTGACCTATGTAGCACTTATTGCATGATCCACAAGTTGTTTCATAGACCCCACTTTTATCACTATCAATAATTTTATCTTTGATGCTTCTGAGGTTGTTGCTACTTTTATAGGAGACCTCCAGGTTAAAACCATGAGCGATCTTCTCCAATCCTTTTGTAAGTTGTCTATTATAAGGAAAGATGATGTAGTTCATGTCTTTTTATTGCTTAACGTAGTGGCTGTTTCTATTTTGATCTTCTTTTTGACATACCTAATTAATCTATTGATGAATTCTTCTGAATAGCCATTGTATTGGGCAAACATCTTGATATTTTTAATTTCAGTTTCTAATCTATCTTCACTGAGAGGTAATTTATGGGCTCTGAACAGCATCTGATGAAAAGCAGCTGCCTTGTGGGCAAAGCAATGATTTGACTCATTATGTATGTAGACCGGGGTGAATCCAGGTTTTCGAAAAACATTCATGCACAATTTTCCTTTTTCTCTAAACAATACGGTGTCCAGGAATGATATGGAACGAATCTTTTCAACTTCCATAGTAAAATTTATAGAGGGGTCTAAAGTATTAATTTCTTTCAAAAATTATTCAAATCATATTTTTGTGTGCCAAACAGTGCCAGTATATCATCTACATAGCGAAGCCAAATGGAGGAGAAATACCTGAAACAGTCGAGGGCTTGGTTTTCCAATTTACTTATGTACAATTCGGCGCGAAATGGACTGATGCAGCAACTCATTGGGGTGCCATTTTGCATATGATAATATTCATGATTGAAGCTAAAGATGTTGTTGTAGGAGATCAGGTTAGTGGACATCATAATCTCATTAACAAAAGCGAGGGGAACGTCGTTGTCATGTAGGATTGTCTCCAACACAGAGAGAGTCTCCTTTATCGGGATGCTGGTGAACAGCGACTCGATATCGAAGGAAACAAGTTGCAAATCAGAGCAGTTTCTGCGCAAGTTCATAGCTGTTTTTTATACTAAAATCAACACATGGTAATTTTAGACGGAGGAATAGCTTAGGCAGAAATTTGGCTAAAAGCACGGTCGGAGAGTTCGTATTATCAACAATAGGCCGTAATTTGGTCCCAGATTTGTGCATCTTGGGAAGACAGTACAAGCGTGGGAAGATAGGGTTTTTGGGGATTAATTGATAAGCAGGAATATTCTTAAATAGAACTTTGCAGGTTTTAATACAAGTTTTGGTTTTTTGGATAAAATCATGTAAAGGGTCTCTATGAAGTTTTTTTATATAAGCGTTCTTCAAGTAAAGTATTAACGCTATTGATATAATCTGATTTGTCTTTAATCACTATGTGGTTAGATTTATCGTCTTTGAGATATACACAATCGTTAGATTTAAGTTTCTGAACTAGTTTCTTAACTTCAATTTCTTGCTTAGTTATTTCGTAATTTTTCAGATTATTTTCTAATTGTTTTTTACAGAGGTTGCGAAACTCTAAATTGTTTGGTCTATTAAGTTCAGATTGATCAGAGAGAATCGAGGTTAAGGCAGATTTCACATCTTGCTTTAAATCAGGAATAGCGAACTTAAGTCCCTTATATAGAAGGTTCAATTCTTTCACATTAAAATTAACACTGGATTGATTGATGACATTCTTAACTCTGTAGCTATCAATAGACGTTGGGGGCTTACCTTTATCAGCTGATAAAGAAACAAATTTCTTCTTAAGGTGCAGGTACTTGTTTCCAGTTTTGTGAGTATTCACGGCGTGGATTTTTTCAAGAAGTTGGTCCATCATGGACCGGGCTACTTTTTTCCACTCCTCAAGTGACCAATTACGTCGTTCCTGGGCCCACAACAGGCGCCTTTTCCTATTGTTCTGTGAAACCAAAGGCACTCTTGATATTCTTCTGCTAATAAATCCCATCCTTTGCAAAGTCCATCTTGTTGTGCCTTGGGATATGCTTTGCGATGTACCAATATTGAATTCAGCTGAAATTTGTCGTGTTGTTGCCCTTCTGTTGCTGCGGACTATGCGTGCTACTCGCCTTTCACCTCTCTCGTTCACCAGCATTTTTCGACCAGAATAGTCCTTATCGCTTGAAGTTGGTTTTTTTTTCCTCAACTGCCACTCTCTTAAACACCCGATATACTGTTGGGCGAGAAAATCCTAAAAGAGTCGTCGTTTCAGAGATGCTGGCGCCAGCTCTTCTTGCACCGACGATCATCCCTCTTTCAAACTCATTTAAATCTTTCGTCTTACACATTTTGACATTTAACTTCCGAAGCTGAGCGTTCCTTATACAGTATAAGCAACTCGGCGTTGTTACGTCACTTTAGGTCTCTTTCGGACTGGTTTACTTTCAGATAAGGGGTGTCTCTAATTTTATGGCCACTCAGTGTAGTATAGAGGGTATTGATTGTATAAAAAATTCTATCTTAATTCTATATCCATAAGTTATCGTGTATTATTTTTATTCCATTCCTGATGGCCTCCTCTCATTGAGCCTAATCAATGAGGGTGATTTTAGCCATTTACTCCGATCTTTTCTCTTAGTCCCATAATCTATACTCCTGAAATTTCTTGAAAACTGGTGTAGAATTTAAAACTCTGTTAACCCCAACAAATATGACGGCTTTTTTTGTATGGCTGTAACTTTTTTTATTTTTTAACCGATTATCAAAATTCATTTTGTATCTGATACTTACATTTGTCCTCTATGTAATGCACTATTCACTTTTCGAGATAGTCCCCATTCCTTTCCACGCATTACATCAATGCGTGGACTAGTTGGGTGAACCCGTCGGAGAGGAATTCCGGGGTTGTCGTCGACACGAGGATTGAATGGCAGCTTTGGATCCTCTTCTGCAGCACGATAACGCCCATCCGCACACGATCGCCACACATCAGAGGGGGTTGCAGCGCCTACAGTTCAAAGATGAAAAACTGCAGTTCAAAAATGAAAGACTTTGCTCCTTGCGACTTTCACCACTTCCCAAAGAGGAAAGAGCACCTTAAGGGCCATGAGTTGTGTTCTGACGACGAGGTGAAATCTGCTGTTCGGTCCCTGTGTCGACAAAAACCCCGGAATTTGTCTCCGATCGGTTCACCCGACTAGTCACGCGTTGGCGCAATGCGTGGAAAGGAATGGGGACTATGTCGAAAAGTGAATAGTACATTACATAGAAGACAAATGTAAGTATCAGATACAAAAAGAATTTTGAAAATTGGTTAAAAAATAAAAAAGATACAGCCATGGAGGCATTACTTTTCAATATGCCCTCGTGCATTGAAGGAAGTCGTGGTGCGGCTATGTGTTAGTGATCTTCGATGATCTGATTATGCAAAATTGAATAGTAACGACGTATATAAAACTTATAACACATAGGGATCAATTTTCAATTATCAAATTCGTTTCGCATTCAATTATGAACACAATAAGTTGCAAAGGTTTGATATTTATTTTTCACATGTAAGTAAGAACATTGAAACGACACATGCTGCTCTGTAAGCAAAATCTAATTAAGAATTTGTAATCTCATAGAATTTTTCCTTCCCTTTTCTATTTGTAATTAGATGTGTTTGAAAAGCTTATTCGGTATTATTATTATTGTCATTGTTTGGGGAAGCCAAACTCGGATCAAGTCCGGAGACCAAGTCCCAGAGGCGGACCCAAGAGAGGGTCAAGACCAAAGGACTCATATGTAAGAAAGGGAAAAATTACGTGCTCGTGGGAGTATTGATGTTTGGGTGTAGGAATTTCCTTACTATGTGACAGGTGTTTAGAATTGTGGCTTTCTGTAAGGTTTTGTTTAAGTGTGGGTTTAAATTTAGTGCTCTGATGCCCGAGGACGCGGGTTCGACCCCGGCCGAGGACGACGAGGATTTTTTCAGGGGGGAAATCTTGAGATCACGCACTTCCTTCGGAAGGGAAGTAAAGCCGTTGGTCCCGTGTAGTCGTTTGCCGGCTGCACGTTAAAGAACCCTTGCGAGGCAAAATTTGCGGCCCCTATAACGCCGTCCTGAAATGACCATGGCAGTTGAAAAGGACGTTAATACCAAACCAACCAACCAACCAACCAAATTTAGTGCTGACAGGCTGTTGTGTAGTGTGTGTGGAATAACCCCAGTGGCAGAAAGAACGACAGGAACAATTAATAATAATTAATATTATAAATTGGAGATAAGCCTCCAAGCATCAGGTAAAGATTTTCTATCGAAAAATGGAAGGAAAAATTCTGCGACCTGGGATCGAACCAGGAACCTCGGTTGTCATGGCCGACGCCTCTACCAGTTGGCTATCGCAGAATTTTTCCTGGTTCGATCCCGGATCGCAGAATTTTCTCTTCCATTTTTCGACAGAAAAATCTTTACTTGATGCTTGGAGGCTTATCTCCAGTTTATAATATTAATTATTATTAATTTATCTGTGAGATCCATAAACTTTCTGATGGTTGGGTAGGAGAGATTCTCGATCTGTGAGCCAGGTGCCCGCCTCCCATTGGACTTTCAAACCCTGACGATTTGGTTGCTTTTAAGACACCTTGAGACAGCATGGCTGTCCGGGTGTTTGCGATAGCCCAACTGGTAGAGGCGTCGGCCATGACAGCCGAGGTTCCTGGTTCGATCCCAGGTCGCAGAATATTTCCTTCCATTTTTCGATAGAAAAATCTTGACAGGAACAATGTGTACTTTGTAAACTCCCCAAAGGCATTTTATTTCGTGTGCAAGATCCGTATATTTAGTGATTTTGTCAGTGTATGTCTTTTGTAATTGTGTGTGTTGGGGATGGAGATATCAGTTATATAGGTCACTTTGTTTTGCTTATCTACTAGTGTAATGTCGAAGCCGACATGATCTATACAAAGCTATGGCACTATGTCACTTGGCATTGTTGAAACGTCACGAAAACCGATAGGATATTATAAAAATGAATTTTGTATTTTAGATAATTAAGTAAATACAATCTATATATAAATACGGCAACATATTTTTTGTTATGCAGTTTTACCTGTGTCAACGTGGACGAATACGCATGAAACTTATATGGTAGGAAAGTTCCTGCGCTCTAGATGTGCACAATATATTTTGTATGCGTATTTGTTCACGTTAACACAGGTAAAAAGCGTTTCAAAAAAGGTAGCATTAAGGAACAGGTTGTGCACCATATTTGTCAACGCATGTAGCATTGCCTTTTTTATTTTATTTTTTTAAATAATAAATATCAAATTAACTCAAATCATTGTTGATGTTCATTTGAAAGAATTTTAATTGTTGTGTTGTTGATGTTTATTTAAAAGCATTAGAAAACCGTATAACAAATACTCTGCAGCTTTTGAAAGTCAACGAACTGATTTCAGAACCTGAAGGTCCCCATATATAATATAGTATCTTTAATGTACCTATACATTATTCCATAGAAACAACTGCTTAAAAATTGTTCTTAACTAACTATTCAAAATATTTCTTTAATTAGTAGGTAAACATTTTATGTATTTTTCGTCGTTTTCTAAGCTATTTTAAGTTTTTTTCATACACTTAGAAAGTAATATTTTTAGTTAAAAATAAAATAAATACCAATTTTGAAGTTTTTGATTTTTATTTATTTTTTAAAAATTTTGTTAACACTCTTTAGTAATAAAAAAGTTATCGATTTTTGGTCCGAAACAGACCTTAATTTTCCACAGTGGGACGGGGGCAGAGACGCAGATATAGGGAGAGACAATTTAGCTTAAATATAAATATTATATTTAGATAATAATTCGATAGATATATTAAAAGATACCTTTAGATTGCTTTAAATATTATTCCGAGAAATTTTCAAAGTTATCATTGTGGTGACATGAATCTAGAGTGTCAGAAATGTCATGCAAAGCATTTTGGATATTTATTATGTTATCTATTTTTCATTCTTCAAAGTTTATTAATAAGCAAGATTGAGGCTACAACAATTACACATTTTTTTTCCTCAGAAATGTGATCGAATTTCGATCATTGGGGGATCCTAGTATAATAAAATGCATTAATGCCAAACATGGGTCATTTTCTTTTTTAATAAGTCATTTTATTTTAAATTTTAAATATCCTAATTTTGTTTTTAAATTTCTTTCTGCATGATGTCACAAAATCAGTGCCACGGCTTGTTTAGATCGCGTCCGCTTCGGTAATGTCTGGTCTGTTAGAGGGATAGTTTTGTCAGTGATTATAGCTCTGTCAAAATATAGATTATGTGTGGTGTTCTCTAAGACAGTGTCTGGGATATATTTATTATTATTATTTATTTATTTATACAAACACTGCATATCACAAACAAAAATAAAAACAGATTTTTACAACAAATTACATATCTGTTTGGCTTCACCGGAAAATTCGGATGATTATTATTATTATTATCATTACTATTATTATGGTCATTGTTTGGAGAAGCCAAACTCGGATCAAGTCCGGTAGCCAATCCCAGAGGCGGACCCAAAAGAGGGCCAAATTATATAATGCAAGGGAGGGAAAGTTACGCACTCGTGGGAGTATTGATGTTTAGGTGTAGGAATTTCCTTACTATGTGACAGATGTTTAGAATTGTGGCTTTCTGTATATAAGTGTGGGTTTAAATTAAGAGTTGACAGGCTTTTGGTAGTGAGTGTGGAATAACCCCAGTTGCAGAAAGAACGATAGGGACAATGTGTACTCTGTTAACTCCCCAAAGGCGTTTTATTATTATTATCATTGTTTGGGGAAGCCAAACTCGGATCAAGTCCGGAAGCCAATCCCAGAGGCGGACCCAAAAGAGGGCCAAAGCCCAAGGGACTCAAATGCGAGGGAGGGAAAGTTATGCACTCGTGGGAGTATTGATGTTTGGGTGTAGGAATTTCCTTACTATGTGACAGGTGTTTAGAATTGTGGTTTTCTGTAAGGTTTTGTATAAGTGTGGGTTTAAATTTAGTGTTGACAGGCTTTTGTGTAGCGAGTGTGGAATAACCCCAGTGGCAGAAAGAACGATAGGAACAATGTGTACTCTGTTAACTCCCCAAAGGCGTTTTATTTCATGTGCAAGATCCGTATATTTAGTGATTTTGTCAGTGTATGTCTTTTGTAAATTGTGTGTGTTGGGGATGGAGATATCAATTATGTAAGTCACTTTGTTTTCCTTATCTACTAGTGTAATGTCTGGTCTGTTATGAGGGATAGTTTTGTCAGTGATTATAGCTCTGTCAAAATATAGTTTATGTGTGGTGTTCTCTAAAACAGTGTCGGAGATATATTTATAGTAAGAAGTGTGAATGCCCCTTAGCTTGTGTATCTTAGCTAGATGTTGATGTATGATGTTGGCTATCTGGTTAAGTCTGTGTAAATAATCTGTCTGCGTGAGTATTTTGCAACTGGATATGACGTGTTGGATGGTTTCCTCTGCGATATGGCATTTCCTGCAAGACCCGTCAGTCGAATCTTTGATAATATGTTTTCTGTAGTGTTTAGTGTTAATAACCTGGTCTTGTATGGCAATCATGGTTCCTTCAGTTTCCCCAAAGAGACTCCCTTCACTCAACCAAAAGTTCGACGCTTTTTTGTCGACGTGTGGCTGGTTGAGGTCAGAAGGATGTCTACCGTGGAGTTGCTTTCCGAGCCATGATTGAAGTTTAGTGCATGCTGTAGGAATGTTATGGGTGTTCTGCATGCTGTTCAGATTCAGAGGTGTGTATTTTGAATCAGCCATGCAGACTGCTTTGTGTAATGGTGATGTGTGTTGTTTAGAGTAAAAGAATTCTCTGACTGACTGAGTCTGTTTCTGGTGTAGATCTGTTATGTCAATAAGACCTCTGCCTCCCTCTGAAAGAGGCAGGGTGAGTCTTATTATTATTATTATTATTATTATTATTATTATTATTATTATTATTATCTTCTCTTTGAATTAATGAGAGTTTCTCATCTGCCGATATGTTGCCTACTACTGTGCCTGCAGAGTTCGAACATCGTGGAGAAACTTATGAACAACTCATTATTTGCATAATGTTTAAAAGAAGAATGAAAGCTTCATTACGAGAATCTCCTGAATATCGCAATATTAAAAATATGCATTCATATATTTGCTATTTGGCTGATCAGATATATTTGGCTAAAATGATCGGATCTAAGGTACACATAATGCTAAATGCTCCTGAGATCTTTTTAAAATTTAAAAAATTGATCATTCATAGCTCTCCGATAACGGAGCTAATAACTGATGTCATGTTTGAAATTGTGGGAAAGGGTTATTGGCTAGAAAAGTTGAGACAGCTATAAAAAAAAATTATATCATTGAGATTAGCAAGCCATATCAGCAAATATTAGCGTTGAATATGAAATAGCTATGCTTGGTGTCAGTAATTTATGATTTGGAGTACATCTTAGGTGTTGTATAGTGCAGTTCAACATGTATGATATACTCATATTTTCTAGTCACCTACAGACGTCTCAGGATCTGTGCCAAATGAATTTCCGATCTCGCCAGCTTTTTATCCGATCTCGAACATTAGTTAAAATGTTCAAGAAAGATCACGGCATATGCTTCAATCAGAGAGAAATCACTGGAAATCAACACGCAGACTTGTTGCTTCATTACATCAAGAATACAAGAGTGCATCATTAAAATGCTCATCGCATCAGCTATTAAAGTTGGATGTTTGCCATGGGTGCATCAATTTCGAATAAAGTGAAACTTAATCACATGATATTTGTTAGTCGACACATGTTTGATACACTTATAATAAATACCTCATGCTGCATTTTTTCCATAGTATACTATACCCTTTACAGTAATATAAAGAAACATTATTTATTAAATTTTCCTAAATGATTTCACTTACTCATCTGTGTAGCAATCAACATTCGTGCCGTCAGCATCCTGGCCTTCACATGCTACCAGCCAATCCTCTACCTTCATTAAGATTTCGTTTCTTTCTGCTATTGGTAAACGATAGATTTCATTTGCCACCAAATCGAATATCACCCTGCGTCGTTGAAGCGAATTTAAAAACTTCATGCGCAATGAAAAAATATTAAAAATAAATTTAATGAAACACGGTGATAAAAAATAAACATGGGGATTTTAATTAAAATTCTCATTTTTTTTATGTAATGAAGTTTTATTTTTAAAGGTACTAACCAGATGTTTATTTTCTTCCTTTTGGATGAAGTATAACAGAGAATGATTGTTCATAATAAGTCTGTACCAGTTTATGATGCTTTGGGGACAGATGGTAACCGAAGGAAAGTACAACGAGCTGTTTACGATTTCTTCTTCCGTTACGAACGAGGTATACCTAAAATAAAATGCTTGAATTTTTGAAAAATTGAACAAAATCAGTTTATAAAGAAATTACGATTACATGCTTATTGTAAAATCTCACACAATTGGATAATGGAAATTGTCCGCTGCTCCCTAGACCTAATGGTCGGGACTATATAGAGCTTTACCTAGACCTTACCTGGCCATCATGAGCGTAACCAAGAGGGGAGGTAATTGCCTAAGCCTAAGTCAAGCCTATTGATTTCTGAATTCTTTCTCACCCTATTGTGAAGCTATCGTTGGAAAGCTCATTGTTGTTCTCCACAACAAAAGTTTGTTCCTTCAAGAAATTTCCCAGAGATTTATATTGTCCCAGCCTTAAATTAATTAAGCAAAAACTGTGGAATGGAACAACCAAAAAGGGGGGAACTTTTAATCCACAAAAAGAATTGACTTTTGTCTCGTCGTTCAAAGTAAAAGTTGACTTTTGTCTCTCATCGCTGAAGATGGCTACTTGGTAGCCGAATACGTATCCGGTATTTCATTTCTCTCTGTGAATTAGAGGTCCCCCCTTTTTGGCCTGCCTTAAAGGCCACAGAAAGATGCTGCATATATCTGGACTCTTATCATGTTTCCGTCCAAGTTAAATAACATGAAGCAGGGTGAAAAGAGATGCTGTCGTTTTTAATTTTCAGTGGTACAGTACAGGGGATTCACAAAAGATTATATCAAATTTGAAAGGCTATATCTCGATAACGAAACAACTTATATCGCCACTCTAATTATCATCGTGAAGGGGACATTCTGAAGTTTTGTTTATTTGCTAAGATATGTTGCTAAGTGTTTGAATTCGATAAAATTAATTCGGTGACATATATGGAACCAATCCTCCAAAAAAGATGGAATATCCTGGATTGGTTTCGTCAGTTCACAGAAAAAGGAAAAACGAGGAAATCGACTCGCCGAGCCAGCTGGGAACTCCAAATGCCCCTTACGTTGTTGTGGAAAGTGTTGAGAGGGCAGTTGGTTATGAACCTTTGAGTACAGCTTGTGCAAGCTCTGTATTGTACATCGTTCCGGCTTTTCGTGGCGTCTCATTGAATATTTGTGATCATATTGTCAACCAAAATAAACTTCAGATTATATCCTTCTGAAAGATGCATTGTTTAAATCTATAAGTTGTGTAGTTTGGTAAATATAGCCTTTCAAAGTTGAATAAAAATTAAACAAGAACTGTGGAATGGAACAACCAAAAAGGGAGGGAACCTCTAATCCACAAGAAGATTTGAAGATTTTTAGATTTCATTGCTAAGAGATATTACTAAGTGTTTGAATTCGATAAAATTAATTCGGTGACGTATATGGAAGCAATCCTTTTGTTTCTCATCCTTTTTGAAGATGGCTACTTGGTAGCCGAAATACGTATCCGGTATTTCAAATCTCCTTCTGGATTAGAGGTTCCTCCCTTTTTGGTTTCAAATTTGGTAGGTCTATATTCTTTGGTGAACAACTTACATATCTCGCTTTTTTTAATTACAGTGCAAGATATATTTGGCCATAATCTGAAGAATTCGCATATTAAAAAATAACGCCCTTTTTACAACGAAGCGTGTCCGGAAAGTAAGGTTACAACGGCTAGTATTCTTTCATAAAATATTTATTTGACAAAATGTCCACTACAACTTATTTAAGTGATGCAGGGGTTATTTTTCTGCAACATTGCTGCCATCGTCCAAGCAATTGTTAAGTCTAAGTACTAGCTTCTGTATCTCGCAGTCATGAAATTCTGGCACCTGCTGCTGGAACCACATTCAACCTAATGCTTGATCTATTCATCGTCGTGGAAACGTTGTCCAGCAAGATTTTTCTCAGGCTAAGAAACAAGTGCAGAAGTTCATGAGAGACCACAGACAGCCTACCGTTCTTGTGTTTGACATGAATATCAGGCCTGCCTCCAGAGAATTCCCGACACCACTTCGTTACAAGTTGTCGACTCGTAATGTTTCCACAAATGAGAACAAGTGCTTTGTGAATATCCTCTGGGCGCTTACCTTGTGCTTGGGAAAACGGTATGGCGGAGCGCACTTCACATTTAGCGGGACTCTGAATCGGCACAGCCATTGTAAACACGATGATTACTCGAACTAGACGCCACGTAGCAATGAGGAACAGCCGCGAGAAGGAAGTGGAAGGCTAAAAGTTAAAGCCGGTATAGCCAACTTAAGCACTAAAATATTATTTGTCTAATAAATGGTTGTAACCTTACTTTCCTAACACGCCTCGTATTAAAAAAATCACTTGGTCTTCACACACTTTTCTCCCTTTTGGCTTTTCAGATAAAGTTAAGATAAGACAACTTGTAAGAATAAGATACAGAGGGGCTTGATGACCATTTGCGCGAGGACAAACAGCAGCAGTATGCAGAAAGGATCAATGAAGACAAAATTGACCCAAGTATCCGGAGATCTGTGGCACCATCCTGCACAATCAAGCCATGTTTTGTCCATTATCATTGTACAGAGCACATAACTTGCTCACAGATATTCACTTCTGATAAAAACTGATGTTGTGTAATTCTGTTATCCTTTCACTAAAATAGGCACCTGGCTCCGCTCAGAGTAGTTGACCATAGCAAAGCTAGGTTGTTTACGGTAAGTTTTAGAATAACCAAATTCAGGATTTTTTTTGCCAAATTTGACTAACTGTGTAGGATGTAAGTATTGAAAATGCAAAATGTAAATGTATGAGAACATGCTACCATAATATCAATGTATCGTTTTCCACTTCTTTTGCAGCAACAATGCAATGAAATCCATTGCAAAATAGTTAAAAATCTTTACCGAATTATGTTAAAGCATCATGCAAGTTTGACACTAATCGGTTCCTGGTTATAGAGATTATCGAGAATATACACACATTGGCTTTTATTCATATACAGGGTGTCGTATAAGTTCATGACTTCAGCAGTGAGGACATATATCGAAATATGTTTTTAAAACAATGCGGTTTCATAAAAAATGCTTATTTTTCCAATGTATGGAAATTATGGAACACCCTGTAGATTAAGTATCTGTTCCATCCGGTTAATTATACTATGGCGATTTTACGTTCCATTACATGGCTTCTTAAATGTCAAAACAATGTTATCGATGAGGAGACGCCACATTTTTTAAAAAAACAAAAAAATGCCTTTGTTATCTGTGGCTTATTATATCAATAAAAAATTTAAAACAATTAAAATTCTGACCATTCTGAGTTTCACAAAAAAATTTATTTTAATTATTATATGTAACAATCAAAACAATGACTGTTTTCAAATTGTTTGCAACTGCCAATCGTAACAATGGACAGGATAATAATGCTTCCTTATTAGGGGCTTCAGTTAAAAGCTAATTATAAGAATGCACGTTTGGGCTGTACGCTTATCCGTCCATCGCTTGCATAATAACTTAAAAACAGATTAACTTTTTCAAATTCTATTTTCGACAACATCATCATCAAGTCTTTTTTCGGCTATATCAACTTTTCAGGCTTTTTCGTGGACCCCTTCAAGTCGATTGCACGTGCTCTAAGAGAGACCGCAAAGAATACCAAGATAATATTCTTCATGGTATGTCATGTAACGATCGATTCGTAGTGAGAAGTCAACAATGAATAAATTGTTACTTTATCTTTTAAGCATTGTTGACATGAGCATGTGCATGCGATGATCGCGTTGTCGAGGCTCAATTGCTCATGATACATTAATAATTGTACTTCTGCGTCACGATTAAAGCTCCTTCATAGAATGTTTGCAAGATTTTTTTTGGATAGTTAAATTTTCAAAGTTCAAAAATCATAACTATTAACACTTAAGCAAAAACCTGAAATTTCATTATCAGTCCATGAGACTTTTCAAATTTTATCTGATTTACACATAAACAACCATAAAATCTTACTTCATACAGGTTTCTTGTGTTTGGAATTACTGTAACCAAAGATTATTTCTTTTGTTTTTAGGAAAGGGGGGGTTAACTTGTATCGAGGCCAACGAGAAAGACAGGCCTCGAAGCGGAAAAGTCACCTGATCATGTGGGTCCGAACAACAATCCAATCTTCATTGTCACCATCTTGGATGTAAACAATGAGTGTTTTTCCGATTGTTGAAAACAATGAAGGTTGGATTGTTGTTCGGACCCAGATGGTCAGGTGACTTTTCCGCTTCGAGGCCTGTCTTTTTCGTTGACTTCGACTTGTATGGTGTGACGTCTTAAAAGGGGAGGGGGATATGGAAAATGTGACACAATGTGACATGGGGGACGGCGGGGGGGAGGTTGAAAAGCCAAAAACGGTGTGACGTATTTCTTGAACAACCCCTAAGTAATACTAATTACAGGGTCGGAACACATTAATATGACCACCTCTCCTCGAACATGTTGGAACGTCCCATGGTATGCAGATGAAAAATCATTGCGTATCATTAAAAGCTGACAACAGCAGACGTGTAGTAGCATCCGTTAACACAGCAATTGTCGCCGTCATGGGCAGAGCAAGTGACCTGTCGCGCCTCCAAAAAGGGATGATCATTGGCTATCGGGCCAAGGGGGGCAGCATTTCAGAAATGGCCAGCTTTGTGAACTACTCTAAGGCTGCCGTTGTACCGCGACTGGACGAACCAGACAGTTTCGAGTAACCGAAGAGGTAACTGTGGGGCCCCACGGGCCATCGATCCTAGAGGCGAGCGTCTGTTACGACGCCTGGCCAAGACCAATCGGCGTGCCACTGTTGAGCAACTGACACAGCAAATGAACAGTGGGACCACTAGGCGTGTCAGCACCAAGACAGTGCAACGATCCCTCTTGAGGTTGGGGCTCCGACGCAGGCGTATGGTAACAGCACCCATATTGACACCTGTGCATCGCCGAAAACGCCTCCAATTCGCAATGGACTATCGCCATTGGACCTCGGCCGAGTGGCAAAGGGTTGCTTTCTCTGACGAGTCGCGGTTTCTGGTGAACAGAGTGGACGGACGATGGAGAATTCACCGGGAAGCATTTGAGAACAGGCATCCCGACACCATCTTTGGCAGACGACAGGCTGGTGGGGGATGTGGGACTGTTTGAGGATGTTTTCATGGTATGGTCCGAGTCCACTGATACCGCTGGAGGATACACTGAATGTTGTTCATTACCTGACGATCATCGCAGACCAGGTACACCCCTTCATTTCGACAGTGTTTCCTCAGGGTGATGGCACCTTTCAACAGGACAATGCTCCCTGCCATACTGCCAAAATTGTCCACGACTGGTTCGAGGAGCATGAGGATGAATTCAAGCTACTCCCATGGCCACCAAACCCCATTGATCATTTGTGGGGTCATCTCGATCGCCATGTCCGCAAGCTGGACCCTGCAATCACCTTCCGAGGACTTATTGACTCTCTGCCACGTCGACTAGCTGGTGTGCTTGCCGCCAAAAGGTGGACATTCCGGATACTAGCAGATGGTCATATTAATGTGTCCCGACCCCGTATTTGATATAGTATTGCACAACTCATGTATATTTTTACAACATATGCTCAAAATAGAAAAGTTTCAAAGTACCTGATGAAATTTTTCAACTATAACACTAAGTATAGACAATCGAATTTGGATGTGCGCGACTTTTGGATCATCCTGTAAATCCGCTAAGGGTAAAAATTCCTGAGGTGGACCCCTCAAAAACAAGCATGTCGTGAAATTTAAAACTTTTGTTATAATTTGTAGTACCTAATGGAGTATTAAAATTCCCAAAATTTTTTGAAAAATTTCCCTTTGTTAAAAAATTATAAACAAATACATTTTTATTTTGGTATTTTTTGTTTAAAAAGTCATATCTCAAGCTAATTTTTTCAAATCTTTTTGAAATTTTAAAGATAACAAGTAAAAAGTATATATTTCAGAACAAAACATAAAAGAATGAGAAAAAAATTTTCTTTACAGTTGCTTTATAGGGAAGCTCCCTACTGCTGTCAATATTGAATGATGAAGTAACTCTTAGCAGCCCAAAATGAAGTGGTACGATTGAATAGCTTGACAAAAATTGATGGCATTCGCGTAAAAACAATCACCAATTTTTTTTTCAAATTTCAAATCGTAAATAAATGCAGATTCAATGTATTTTTTCAAAATTATTGAAATCGATTGAGAAATTATTTTTTTACACATATTTTTTTTCTCATTCTATTTTTTTTATGTTTTGCTATGAAATATATACGTTTTACTTCTTGTCTTTAAAATTCCAAAGAGATTTGAATAAATTAGCTTGAGATATGATTTCTTAAACAAAAAGTACCCAAAAATATATTTGTTTATAACTTTTTAATAAATGGAAATTTTTCAAAAATAATTTGGGATTTTAATACTCCATTAGCAAATTATAACAAACGTTTTAAATTTCACGACATGCTTGATTTTTAGGGGCCCACTTCAGAAATTCTTACCCCTAATCATATGATAATTAGATTTATTATGTTGTGTCATAAACACTTATAGTATAATTAATTACTTTTATTTATAGTGAGATTTGTAGGTACACAGTTTCCATTTCTTTGCTTTTGAAAAATAATCTAAACTTTACGAAAATGTTTAATAAATACTTTCTTCTAATATTTACTTGTGATAATTGTAAATCATCCCAATGGACTGAGAGATGGACATTGCTAATGCAGATAAGGAAGCCAAAAGCCAGAAAATTTTCCAGAAAATGCCGATTTTCATATTGATTAAACTCACAACGGGGATTGAAGATTTTTGTGCAAAATCCCTAAGTATCGCTTTAAAACCGTAGTCCTCTTTACATATTGCCTGAAAGTAAACAGAAAATTATTTTATCATTAATGTACCCATACATTTTGAATGTCAAATGATTACGACTCAAAGTAATTTCTTTTGTAATAGGGAATACTAAAAACACAAAAGAAAGAATACGCAAAGATTTATTCATCAATTCTACTGTACATTATATGAAAATGGTGTGAATAACGGGAAAATACAACTTAAAAACATAGCGTATTAAAGATATTAATATATCTGAATAAGAGTGTTATGTTATTATGAAATTGAAATTTAGTGTCTTTACGTGATATTTAGATATTGCACAACTACATTATTTTTCAAGTTTCGTAAAACCTAAGGAATCGCAATGAATTATGGCACATTATCTCAGTTAACTTAAGATAATTGATCAATAGAGCTAAATGCTGTAAATTCCGAATATAATAGATTTTTACGCGCTATATTAAACCCAGTGAAAGCGAGATATACATTAGATAGATGATTGATTACATTGTACAACGTGAAAAATCTTCTTTAGATGAAAATATGTGTTTCTTGTATATTTTTGGCTGAAAATAACGAATATGTAATTATTTTTTGTTTACCACGCACCATTTTCCAAAAAAAATCCACATTTTAGCTTTTTACGTATCTATATTGTAACACATATAGAAGCACTATGTGACGAGTTCCTCATTCTGAAGATCTTCCTATACCTTCAGCTCCAGATAAATATACTGTTGATTCAGAGGAAGACACCTCCGATGACTCAAACCAGCGGTGCCCAACCTTTTTCTATCAGAGGGCCGCACTCATACTGAAATAAATTTCGCGAGCCAGAACACAAGCAAAACAAATATTTAAAATTTTAATAGTTACCGAATTGTTGCATTTTATTAATGAGAAGTCTGCATCTGATTTTTAGAATACACAGGCGGGCCACATAAGTGAGCTGCACGGGCCGGATTTGGCCCGCGGGCCGTAGGTTGGGCACCGCTGATTCAAACCATCAAGGTCCTGACTTTCAATCATCTACATCTATGACATATTCACATCATGAAATCACACAGGCAGAGCTTAACGATGGACGGGAAGTATGCTAGCTGAATATTGCTGGTCTGTTATCAGGGACACACCAAGAGATGCCTACAAGAGAAAACGGCCAAAACACTAATTTTAGTGTTTGTGTTTTCTATAATCAAGCCTCTGTTACATTTCTCTGAGAAGTGGGTGTCCTACAAAAACGGTATCTGATGGACCATTTTGGTCGTCAGGTTTTGCTTATATTCGTCCAAGAATATGGCATTAGAAACTTTTGACGAACTACGCAGTTACGACTTGCGCTGTGATAGTTACGTTCATGGATTATGGCAATTCGGACTGACTGCCTACGTTAAACATAGATTGGGATTCATTCTAATTAAATAAACGAAACGGATATTACATTACTTATCCAAGTTGTTTACAAAGCCGAACTGGGGCCTTAGTCTGGACTTTTGTGAGTTCCATCGTGAGACGTGTTGACGGTGTCACGTGGTGCAAATACGTTTGGCGAGAGGAAAATGGTAGTCTCGACACTCAACGCATCTGAACGCACTACTCACTTTACTCGCCTGATGCGTTTGCTACACATGTGGTCGACAGCCAGTGAGATGTCTGAGTTTTATACGTGTTGGTGATTTCCATCATGGAGAACGGATATGTGGACGGATATGTTATGCTGTTAGCTATCGAAACATTAGAAAGGGATGAAAGACGTGCGCTAAGAAGGGAAAGAATTCTTAGGCCACGAATGAATGCCTTTGATCTGCATGACGACCGTTTTCGCAGATTATTTAGGATTACAAAAGAATTAGCGAATCAGCTAATTGACGAACTAAAGCCTTGCGAAATAATCTTGCGATTTGATTGGTTATAGCATTTTAACCTCCACCTAAGATCCCTTTTTGCATATCCCATAATTCAATTAGCAACGCGTACGGCCGATGGCTACGAATTGTGACTCACTGATCGAGTTAACCTGTTCCAGACTACCGATTTGTGAGTCGAGAAAATTTATACGTGTTAAACAACCGCGATGAGTTCGAGGTGAAGTGAGGTGAGGTGAGGTGACTAAAAGTCCAGACTAAGGCCCCTGGTGTCTTCTATACCACAAATAAGAAGGACGACTATTTCTTTTCTATGTCGCATACCATCATGTTATTTATCCATGGTTCTGTTTCATTGTAGTAAGCTACGCATCAGGTTTGTCTTACCTAACTAATGACGCTATCACCGACTTCTACATTACCGTTATTCTTTAAAATGGTGGGAAGAAATACGAAGTGTTTAATCAGCATCGCTGCTAAGTGATTTGTGTTGTGATTGTGCTCCAATAATCAAAGGATACTCTACAAACTGTGTGTAGTTGTGTTCTGTGTAATTGGGAATCCCTATTGTTGAATCCTCCAGGGATTATTCAAGAAAATCATTTCAACAGTGAATGAAAAGTGTTTATATTGCTAATGTTAGATATTTATTTATCCATGCTTGTTTTATTAGGATTTATTGAATAACAAGTAATTAGTCATTTATTTTGATCTTCAAGATTATGTTTATCTATTTAATAATTGCTTGCAAGAGTATTTATATTAAAATAAACCAATTTGTTTAATCATTTATTTATTCTACCTTTCTTGTCACCTTTCCATTGTGGCCTCTTATAAAATTTACATATGACAGAATTACAGACAGCTGGCGTTATGCAAATGTGGCGCTGTGGGCGACACTGGGAACGGAAACGGAAAGACATAAGCAGTGGTTCGACAATCTAAGAAGTGATGCGACAAGAATCAGTAACATTCGGGACGCAGTATGGATAAGATGAACGATCTAAGCGCATTTGATCGTGGGCAAATTGTTAGCGCCGGACGAATGGGTCACTCCATCTCGAAAGTCGTGCAGGCATTGGGATTTTCACGAGCCACTATGTCACGGATCTACCTCTGCTGCACAGAAACATGTAAACAGCCACACTATCCTACTATCCAGAACCATCTTCCCGTTTTGGAATACAGAAGTAGTGATGTGCGATACTAATAAAGCATCGATACTTCCGGTATCGAGTACTGTAATAAAATATTCGATACCAATATCGAGTACTCAATGAGAAAGTATCGATAGTATCGAGTAAAAATGAGTATTTATTTATATGGTAAAATGCATTTCTGAGAGGACTTCGAACCTATACTGGAGCACGTGGAGGCTAACATCACTCATTACAATTAGACCTCACTACTGTTACTAGGAGGCTATCATCACGTGTCCGAATCATTAGCTTTTTTTTTTTATTTCCCGTGCGCCCATAGAGTGAGGCGTGAGCTCGACAGCTCGACCTCGTTAGAAGAAATAAAAACAAACGCTTCGAAAGATACTTCCCGAATCAGTAGGCAGCCACTGGAATAAAAGCGTTAAAATATTCAACAGATTCTGAATTAACGCTGAAAATCGAACATCTTCATTAGGTGACTCATAGGTTTTTGCAGTATCGATGTGCAAAGTATCGATAGTATCGACCCCCCCCCCCCCCCTGAGCCATATTGAAATGTACGATACTTAAGTGCTCGATACCGGCAAGTATCGATACTTTTTGGTATTGGTATCGGTATCGGCACAACACTATACAGAAGCCATCGTCCCACGTGGGTATTTCTGCTGACTGCACATCACGGCGCAATGAGTAGCATAGGCACGGGAACATCGCCACTGGACTCCATACAGTGAAAAATGGTTGCCTGGACCCCTGAGTCGAGATTCATGTTGGTAGATGCCGATGGCAAACCACATGAAGCGATGGGCCCTTCTTGCCAGTAGGGTACACTTCAAGCTGATGGAGGTGGCTTTCTTGTCTGGGAACTGTTTACGTGGACTGAAATGGGGCCCCTCGTACGTGTAACATCGTCCTCATTGACGATCACGTACTCCCTTTTGCGCACGCTTTCAATATCTCTTCATTTATATCCGATAGTTGGATGAACGCTTCACAGATGTGACCTCGCTTCCTGGCCAGTTAGATCAATCCCATCGATGATATCTGGGATGTCATCGAGAGAGATGTTCGAGCCTCAGCCCCCCCCCCCCCTACCAAATCTTCACGAACTGTGGGAGTTTATTCAGGGATCGTGGGTTCGTGTGGCTTCCCAACGCTTTCGATGTCTTGTCGAGTCCACGCCGAAGCGAATCGCCGAAAGGTAATGCTACCCGATATCGGACAGGTATCTCATACCGGGTGATTCAGTCAATTTCTGACCATTTCACTCGAATGACGTGCATTAGGGATAAACAATTGAAAGAATATGAGCGCCATATCGAATTTCTAAATAGTCGGAGTTTGTATTGTTGCAACGGCGCTGCATGAAAATCATATTGTTGAAAAATGGCGCCCGCTTTATCAACAGAGCAGAAATGCAAGGTTGTCGAATGGTATTTCGAGACAAAATCACCTGTAACCGTGCAAAGAAAGTTCCGGACTGAGTATAAGTGTCGAGACACACCAGGCAGGCAAGCAATCATGGATTTTGTCAAGCAATTTCGTGCCACTGGATGTGTTAAAGGTAAGAAAAAAGGCGGGAGCGAAGCTCGTGTTCGAACGGCCGAAGTTGTCGAAAATGTTCGCACAAAGTTGGTCGATTCCCCTACCAAAAAATCTGTTCTCCGCCTATCCATTGAAGAAGGGCTGTCGTATACCACGACGTGGCGAATTTTGAGAAAGGATTTACACCTGTTCCCGTATATGATCCATGTTTATCAGGAGTTAACAGACACTGGAAGACAGAAGTGACAACAATTTGCGATGGAGTTTGGAGCAGAAATGGAAGCCAATCAGGACATTGTGGACAACCTGTTGGTGTCAGATGAGGCCTTCTTCCACCTGTCAGGTGACGTTAATAAACACGTTCGTTTTTGGGGTTCCCAGCACCCTCATGAGATCCATAAGTCACCTCTTCATCCACGAAAGGTTATGACTTGGTGCGCGATTTCCAAAAGAGGCATCATTGGTCCGTTCTTTTTTGAAAGCACCGTAATGTTACAGGCTTACCTTAGCATGTTGGAAACCTTCTTCATCCCCGAGCTGCGAAAGAGGCGTATACCGCTTCGACATCAATGGTTTCAACAGGATGGGACTAGGCCTCACACCACTAATGAAGTGCTAGACTTTCTCAATCAGAAATTCGGAAATCGTGTCATTTCAAACAGGTTTCCATATCGATTGGAAGGTGGCTTTCTTTGGCCCCCTACGAGTCCTGACCTAAACCCATGTGATTTTTACCTCTGAGGGTTCCTTAAAGACAGTGTGTTCACTACAGGACCAAGAACAAAGCATCGTCGACTGCTGCACCTTTGTGGATGCAGAAATCCTGGATAGAGTTATGAACAACTTCACCATTCGGCTGCGAGCAGTTCAAAACGTTCGTGGTGGCCACATTGAGCATATCATCAAGACTTTTCCACGGGAATAAAAACTCCGAACTGCCTAAAATATCATACTGAAATGCTAAGTTTGTAAACATTAATGGGTCAATAAATCATAGTACTGAAATGGTCAGAAATTGA
>JAHWFO010003124.1:9361972-9404749 GCA_023313115.1 Rhysida immarginata
GTTATGCACTCGTGGGAGTATTGATGTTTGGGTGTAGGAATTTCCTTACTATGTGACAGGTGTTTAGAATTGTGGCTTATTATTATTATTATTATTATTATCATTATTATTATTATTATACGCTTTTCTGTGCCATTTCTGAATTATTAAGCTAGTCGCTCTTAAAATAATGAAACAATCAATAAATAATTAGCATCTTACATATAAATAGTAGACATTTTTCAAGTTTCAAAACAATGAAAATTTTTCAGTAAGCCTTCTTTAATAAGGTGATATCCACATATTCAAGTAATTTTCTTCACTTCTTACCTTCGCATGGACTTTACGTCTGAAGATATTGCGATGACGTCGTCTTCCATCCACTTTGTATCGGCGTGGGTGTATAACTGCCACTTTTCCTTGGCGAGTTTGATAGCCATGGTTTGAAACTGGAGGAGGGAACTCTGTTATTTATATCCATCAGATTATTTAAATGCTTGCTCATCATTTGATTTTTTCTTAATGAGTGAATATGGTAATTCGCAAAAAAAAAAGCTAAAATGAGCTAGAAATAAAAACTAAAAAAATCTACTTCAGTAATGTAATGTAATTAAAAGGTTCTCCGCTCGCTACGAGCCAATTCAACTGTTATTGACATAACAACTAAATAAAACAATCGCAGATCGTCGTCATCGCCGTTCATAGATACGATGGCATGAACCATATTCTAATACGAATATAACCAACAGACTATGGATAAAAACGATTATGGATGAAATGAAATAAAACCTCTGGTCACAACATAAAGGAAGGATGATGTAGACAACTTCTTGTCCATAAAAACTTCTCCTGTTGTCGACAATAGGCTTGTTTCATTTCAAATCAATAAACATTTTGTAATAGTGGATAAACGGATGAAATATTACGGAAGATAAGTTTTCTTCTTACGAACGGATACTAGCGAACGAGAGAGATCTAAGTCGAGAACAAATCTAATGATTTATTAGGAGCTTTAGCTAAAATCTACTTAAAAATGGTCTGTACTTTTTTCGTCCGACCGACCGGCCGTTTGCCGTTTGCACGACAACTTGAAAACTGAATAACCTTTTCAAAAAATATGATCATCAAGGTCTTAGCATCACATGTATTAACTTTTCAGGCATTTTCGTGGACCCCTTCAAATCAATTCGTCTGTGTGTTTTAACGGTGACCATTAAGAATCGTAAGAATAAAGGGACGTTCACAAAGACGCGGTATATGCGGATACGTGCGGAAGCGGCAATGAGGTAGCCAATCAGGTTCATTCCGCATCTGCCGGTTCTAAGCCGCATCTGAGATCGTTTGGGGTGAATTTTTTCCTATGCGGTACTTGCGGCGAGAGCGGCAAGGTTGTCACGTGAATTCTTTCTACCAATCAGCGGTAATCTTCTTGAGAGCGCCAAAATTGAAGCACGCACGTATGAAACGTCATGCGGAAAGCTTGAATTGCCGCGTGTTTGTGAATAGGAGAGGGATTGACGCATTAAGCCCCATTTAATCGCCTCCCATTTGGACGCCTCCCTTTTGGACGCTTCCCATTTGGTCGTCCTCCCATTTGGACGCCTCCCATTTGATCGCCTGTTCTTTATTCAGCCCATAGGGCCTTGATGAGCCACGGTTATAAAATGTATTTTTCTGCATGTGTTACTTAATTACATGTTGATGCCTTATTATTAGAAGTAAAGTAACTAATTGCACCATACAATTGAATACAGTACAAAGGAAAGAAACTGGAAATGTTTCCATAATCCTACATCTGTCAAATTATTTTATCATGTTACAATATTGACTTTTAAAAAAGGTGTATTTATTTCATTTACATCCATTTTACAATCAATGAAAAGCATAAATTAGGCCAGTTTCATGGCATAACCGACAGCATCTATGAACATTTTCAAGTCTTCAGAATTCTGTGGGCTTTGCAAGACGGTGTTTGTTAGAGTTTGGATTTTAAGGTTCAGTCGCATATATTTTGCTGAAGGTATAGGAAAATTACCTCCAGCACCCAAAAGAAAAAGCTCATTTTCTTCCGTTTCTTGCATGCTTTTAATGACCTGTATCAGTTTATAAAGTTTCGGATGAGCAGAAATAACCCTTGAAAACGTGATCACCGTTTTGGTAACTGGGCCACCCATTGGATCAAACTAGATTCACCAATGGGGCCCCTGTCCGAATTTAACAGTAACTGCTTATCCGTTTTATTTATAGCCAAGCTTTCTTGATTTTATCCGTTTACTTGGAAATTGCTGAAAAAATTCAGCCAAAAGATCAAATTTGGAAGTAGGTCATATCTAGAACTTGGAAATGGTTTTAATTTACTTCTTAAATTAAATTAACCATATTGAATTCTTTTTGAATTTTTTATATTAAAAATACCATATTTATTCTCAATGAAAATGAGGAATAAATATGATATTTTGATATTAAATGATTTTTATTTTAAATATTATTAATTAATAATTTTGGCTTTATTAGTATTTATTTAAATACAGTTAGTTAATAGAAAATCTTAGAGGATGCAAGCGACGAAATGGGAGGCGACCAAATGGATCAGGTCAAACGTCCAAATGGTAGGCGACCAAATGGCGCTGAAATGGCGTCCAAAAGGGAGGCGACCAAAGGGGAGGCGACCAAAGGGGAGGCGACCAAATGGGGCTTCACCGACGCATCGCATCGCATCGCATCGCAGCTGCTTGTTCCGCCTTGTGAACGTACCTTTATAATTACGAATGTCCCGTAACCACCATAGAGGAGAAATAGACAGAGAGGCGCATTCGCCTGCGCAGTGAGCAATTTCGGATACCAACATCGAATCGAAACAGCCAACTGCGATTTGGGACAGATGAGAGCGAAGCGACGCCGTTAACAATGCAAAGACCGTTATCATTTAGCACTTTCAGCAATATAATTCTCCTTAATAGGAACTGTTATTGCGAGGAGTGGCATAAGGAGATAGTGAGAGCTTTGCACGCTCAAGTTATTCCTCCTCTATAGTAACCACTAGAATTTAGCATGAATTTTCTTTGCGCACCGAGAGATTGCATTAATTCGGTAGCACATCATAAGATTACTATTTTGAGTGTACATATTCATTGGAAGTGAGTGCCGCTCGAATTTAGTGCATCGAAATAAATTTTCTGTTCCTCAGTGATTTTTTTCACGGGTGAAATGCTATGTACAAAAATAATGGCATGTGATATAACAATCGATTAGTGGTGATGAGTAAACAATGAATAAAACGTTACTTTCTGTTTATCTTTTAAGCATTGTTGACGGCGCTTGAGCACGCGGTCGTTTCGTTTTAACCACGGTCATGATGTATAAATTAAGGTGGTCGTTGAACTATCCCATCCCACCATTGTTGTATCAGGTTAATGAAAAAGATCATTATAGAGCGCGAACGAATTAGCAGCCATTCGCAATGTTTAAAACCAGCATTTATGATATTTTAGCAATTAATTTAAACCACGGTCAATAAGTAAGGCCATTTAAATCAATCTTATTTGCTGGCCATAGAAATACGAATAAAATTAGGGCCCTATTGTATAGACTGGACACCATGAAAAATGTCCTTTAGATGAAAATATGTGTTTCTTGTATATTTTTGGCTGAAAATAACGAATCTGTAGTTATTTTTTGTTTACCACGCACCGTTTTCCAAAAAATCCACATTTTAACTTTTTACGTATCTATATGCTGAAGATACACTTTCATCAAAGCTCACTTTCCGGTGAACAATATCCTGACCCGAGAGGATGCTATTCATAAACAATGTTTTACAGTTGAAACAGGAAATTTTGCAAGCAATGCCGATGCTCTTTTCGTTGACTAGACCATATACTTGGTGGGACAACGAAACAACAATCTTTCCAGTCCCATTTTTAATTTCCCTCAGTTTTACGTTTCTTAAAAAGTAAAAACAAAAAATATTAAAATTTCAAAATGCAGAGAACTATTATTAAAAATGCAATCAACGAATTTTCAATACTACCCATCTAATGTTACGACTGCAAACATTATTTTAAAATGTTATCTCGTATTGAAATATTTTATATTTGAGTTTTAAAAAATATATATTATACAAATGCTTACTCTGATTGTTCCACGGATCCAACTCCATTTGCATTACGTATATCTTTTTTTTTTTAGCTCTGTGTGTATTCACTCCATTCACCCAGGCTTTTATGTTAATATATCAGGGTTAATTTTGCATTTTGTAGCGGAGCGATAAACTTGATGGAAAGATAACGAAAGTAATGCACCTAATAATAATCCCTTATAATGTACATATATGGTGGTTCATAGCGATAAAGTTCATAGAAAGGTTACGAAAGGAAAGAACATAATAATGACATGTAATATGTCTCTGTCATTTTTTAACATCAACCCATTCATCTTAAAAAATAATTCATTTTCTACACTCCTGGAGTAATTTTGGTGGATACGTTTTTTATAGTAATTAATTATTTTCATTATTTTGGAATTCAAGGTAATATGGGGGGGCGGGTTTTTGACTTCAAATAGCAGTGATGAGGGTATTATTCATGTCGCACAAAGTAGAATCATATAAAAAAAAAACCATGCGCAAAGGTTTTCAATTAGAAATGACGTGCACAACTTTTAGACACTATTGGAAGTTGAAAGCGACACGCCATACTTGCCCACTATTTTTGTTAAATCCGTTTTTAGACAATGTAAGAATTTTACTGTATATACTTAATATTCACCTGTATAAAAAAGTATGGACAATTCATTGACAGCCATATTTATTCCTATTTCATATGAAGATTGCTTATTGTCTTGTAGCAAATTCAAACTTCTGAGGCGCATTCTCCTCTAACTTTTGCCAAAAAGGAAGTGTTCAATCTGCAAGTTTGAATTTACTGCTAAACAAGAAGCAATAATCATGTCTAGGACGATTAATACTGGACTTGACACTGATGCCATATTTAGATTTGAATGCGGCCCAGGATGTAACGTACATTTTTTGTAGAGATACAAAGAATTGATATCTTGGTGGTGAAAATTGTCAAAAGGATGTACAAAGCAATACGTGCCGTTGTTTGTTTTGGATGAAAATAAATTTATTCGACTTTTTTGAAACAAATATTTAATAATTTTTATATAATGATGCCATCTAGTTTTAATGGCTCAATTGTTAGACTTTTAAATTTATATTTAAATTAGTAAAATTAATCGTAATCTTGATGCTCATATAAATCATTTTCAACTGCAGCTTATTTGGATTTCATTATAAAAAGTTTGCAAGATACAATTTTGGAAGTAAATCCATATTACTGACATATTAATAAAAATGCTATCTAAAATTACAGAAAAGAGAAAAATTTAATTAAATTTATTGATCTGGAAACTGTCCAAAATTATATAAATTCATATATACTTTAGCTTGTTGGGCAAAAAACGAAACATTTAAAATTCCTTCTGCCTGACAAGTCCACAAGACCGTGGACAATACTCAGTCATTGTTATCTTCTATGCATATAATAAAACTGTAGCCGACCCGGTGTCTGTACATAGAACAAATTTAAGAAAATCTTATGCGACAGCTTTTATTAACACTACCAGAAGCCAAAACGATCATTTTTAGAATTTTTGTCTGTCTCATAATAAATAAAGCGGCAAAATTAGATGAACATTTCACAGCACTTTGTACGTCCTTTTTACAATTTTCACCACCTGAGTATCATTTCCTGGGTCGCATTCGCTCTACGGGAGTGTAAAGTCCATTGTTAATCGTCCTAGATCATGTGAAATAGGAATCAAAATGGCTGCCTACAGCAATGATTTCTCCATACTTTCTTTATATAGTGGTTTACTCCTTCCTTCCATTATGGTTTACTCTGCAGCATGGTCTATAGACATACATGGTTATCGAGCTCCATTGTTAAAATGAAGCTAAAGTTTCTAGCTCCAAGTAGGGTGAGAACTCTATTGAAAAGTGGCGCTGCATGTACGTACAATCGGCCCAAATTAGAGCACTATAATAGAGCTCTATTATAGTGCTCTAGCCCAAATACTCCCGCAGCGCCGCCCTATCGACAGACAGAAACTTTACTTTCATTTTCAGTTTCAATGAAAAGCCTCTATCGCAGGTCACGGTCGGCCCTAGAGCGATCTATGCCGCACCTGGCACGATCTGTTTTCCTTATCTTCTCGAAACAATGAAAAATGACCGAAGCTCGATGACCATGAATATCCACAGACCGTGCTCTTCAGTAAATAAAGCAGTCCAATTGTTGGACTCCAACAATGGAATTCGCGCGTGTGCACAGACCCATTTAAGAAACGCGTCAGCAAAAATAAACTAATTTTTCTCATATTGCTAAACTAGAAACATATTTAATATTTAAAACAAACAACAAATCCATATTATGTTTTAGTATTGCTGATAAATATAAAGAAGGATAATATCTTCTTTATATTTATCAGCAATACTAAAACATAATATGGATTTGTTGTTTGTTTTAGAGGGGGGGAAAAAAGTTTCGGAAATAAAATGTTAGAAAATCATGTTGTTTTTAGTGCTTATTTACAAAATTTAAAATTACTATTCATTTAAGTCATGTAAAAAATGAATTCTCTCATATTCCAATCTAACCATTGTTAATTCACTGAAAGTAACTCGGGTTCATTACTGTGATAAAATGACAAGTTTAATGAAAAAATGCATGACAGCATCATCAAATTAAATTTATAAGAATTCTTCTTCTTCCTCACAGCCCACATCTCCAGGAGAACGGAGACTAGCTGATGGGTTACATACAACTCATACATAAAAAAACCACTAGTAAATCAAGGCCTCGATCAGAGGATCAGCAAGCTTTAAGTGGATCTAAAATTCTCTCGAAAAGACCGGAGCCACACAGGAAGCAGGAAAAAAGGCGCACAACAACACGCTTTTCACATGGTTTCAGATGGGTAACAAGGAGGATATTCTCTAAAGAGAAAGCAATATATCGTATGCAGAGACCGTTAGCAAGCAGTTCCCTCTGCTGACGAAAGACGGGACAAACCATAATCACATGCTCCACTGTAATTTGCTCGCCACACTGACAACGATCTGACGGTACTATACGGAGTTTATGTAGAAAGAAATTAAGTGGCCACTCCTTAATCTGAAAAGCAATGCACGCTGGTTTGAGGTAATTATAAGAATTCATAGTTCATACATTGTAATGGTAAAATTTTTTAAAATTGTCGATGAGATCATCTTCACTGGAGCAGCAGGGAATAGGGAGAACAGAAAGCGAAGTTCAGCACTTTTTTGAAATGCGGAAATAACTAGCGATCCATGTGTTCGGACTGGTGAACTAGCAATTCGAAACTAAAACCTTAATAAAGTTTCAGTTGGGGTATTTGGGGTCTCGAGCATAGTCTTCAGATAGTAGATACAGTATGTCTAAAATAGGAAGGCGGTTGGAGGGGAGGACAGGGGGTTGAGTTCATTTCATTTTCAGGTCGAAAGAGTTGATATAGCCACTTCCCCCTCCAGCCTCTCCTCTGTTTTTCCCCAAACTGATAAAAGGATTAAAAGTTTCTCTCTTCTCATTTCCCTGAAAAAATTCGGGAAATCATTTAAAAAAACTGAGAGGAAGATATAACTAAACAAATTTTGCTTAATACATTTTTCTTTTTGTTATTAACTTAAACAAAAACAGTAAAAATTATTTAATATTGCAAGTGATTAATTTGTCGTTTATAAATCATGGAGAAAAGACAAGTTTGGAATTCTCAAGCAAGGCAAATTGTACAGTATGTTTAAATAGGAAGGTGAATGGAGGGGAATATTGTTTTGTAATTTATTTACATTTTTTAATATAAAATTTGTAGGTTTTGAATATATTTTACTACATGTACTAAATATTTGTAGGTGTTTTTATATTCTAACTTCAAAGCTTTAAGATATCATTATGATTTAATCCTCTTATCAGTTTGGTGGATGAGAAGGGAAACTTAAGTAGCTGGAGAGGGAAGTGGTAGTAACTTTATATCAACCCTTAAATTGACCCTTTCAACCTAAAAATGAAATGAACTCTACCCCCTGTCCTCCCCTCCAACCGCCTTCCTATTTTAGACATACTGTAGTCATCCAACTCCGCTGAAAAATGAAGCTAAAGTTTCTAGCTCCCGATAGGGGGGTAACTCAATTGAAAAATGGCGCTGCATGTACAATCGGACTAAAAACGCATGCAGCGCTCCCTATCGTGAGCTAGAAATTTTAGTTTCATTTTCAGTTTCAATGCAGCCGGAATTATTGGCAAATTGTTGCCGAAATTAATGTATTCTACAAGAAATAATGTATTAATGTATTCATTATTCTTAAAGAAATAATTGACAACCCAACTATTGAATGCATTACATAGCTCACTATTAATTTTGGGCATCAACTAAATAAATAAAATAACTTTACAATTTAGGAAATTCAGATCACGCTAGGTGCCGCATAGAGCGCAGAAAGTCCATTGCGACTATGCGGCTCCTAGCGTGATCTGAATTCCCTAACTTCCCTTAACAATGGAAAATGACGGGAGTTGAACGACCGTTTACCTCTATAGACCGTGGTCTCGAGCGTAGTACCAGAGTTTTAAATTTCTTACAATATAAGTATTTTAATTTTGAAAAATATTGGTCTGTTCATTGTTAATGTTTTTCCAGTTACATTGTTTTCTTTTGAGATTCAACGTGAGATATAAAATGAATTTATGCGATTCTTTTTGTGTTTAATGTTCATTTTTTAAGAATTTGCAATTTAGCTTTAAATGCATTAATTTTAACAAATTGATTTAAAATATTGCATACGGTTATGATTGCCTAATAGTTAAAACCGAAATTTAATTACAACTGTAAAAAAAAAAAATAGCTAATGAAATTTGACTTCTTCGATTATACTGGGATAAAGAATATTTTTTTCCTCCTGCCTTCCATGTTTCTATCTTCGCATCTTTTCTTTATCCAGTATAATCGAAGAGGGAAGTGAAAGTAACAGCGGTTTGAATGGGAGAGAAGAAAAGGGAACAGCCGATTAGTTCACCAGTCCAAACGTTCTTCCACTTTGGCGCTGTTTTATTTCATAAATTTAGCATTGAATCAGTTAGCAACTTCGCTTCCCGTTCTCCCATCGATCTATATTAACTAACTGGATGCACCACTCTCATTGATTGCGTGGCAGGGAAGTGAAGCCTTATAATCGACTACTTTTGCCCAGTAGGAAGGGCATCGCATCGATGTTAGATAATATCATGGATGAAGAAAAGATGGATGGGACACTCCGTTGCCTTCCTCAGTGAGTTTGATTTTGGGGCGACATCTGGAGCTTTGCGTAGTACTAAATATAATCGTCTGCTTAGATTAGGTTAATTAATAAAATTAAAAATACACTAGAAACAATAAAATGAAAAATATAAAAAAAAACTTTCTAAGCACACTTTTATCTTAAAAAGCCACTTAATATATAAATTTTTTTTAAAACAATTTCTAGTAATACGCAAATCGAAACGATGGTGGTGAAGTTTTGGTTTAGTACTATGCAAAGCAGCAACTGAAACTATTATTTTTTATTTCCCAGACAGTTTTGGTTTAGTACTACGCAAATCGCCAGAGGGCGCCACTGAAAAAAAAGTCACGCTCGACGCATAGGAGTGTTCCATCCATCTTTTCTTCATCCACGGATCAACGCGTCTTCTAAACAAACATTAAACAGTTCAACCACTTGTTTAGAGTTAGATTTTCGGTCGTTTGATTCATCGATTTATATAGTATACCATATAGTTAAATACATGGATGGTTTTATTTAAAAAAAAAAAAAAAAGCTAAAAATGGTCCAATCCTGTTCAGTTTATTTATTTTTTTATTTACTTGGATTCCGGATGGAATAAATTACATTTAGGATAATAAATTAGAGAAAGTGTAGTTCATAATTGGGAAAATATAAGTTACAATATAAATATTTAATAGGAGTTCGGATTTGTTTACTTGCTCTTCAATAAAACTCTAAGTCTTGATCCAATTATCCTTTAATACAACCTGTGACAATAAAGTTCGGTGAATGACGTCAAATTGCTAACGGTCGTAAGAGTGCACCATCGTCGTATCCTGTCCCAGACAGGGCGAGACATGTTTAAACAAATTTGAGAGAATCAGCGCTGCGAGTGTGTTTATTGTGTTTAAACAGGACATTGAAGAGAGAAGGCGTAGTACGCGCGGTCGAAACCCAAAATGGATCAGCGAACGAAAGAGACTCATGAAATGATGACAACAGATTATAAAGAAAGTGCTATTACTTTGAAGTGTGTTTATGAGTGGTTTAAACGGTTCCGAGGAGGCCGGAACACCGTAGAAGACGCCCCCCGAAGTGGCCAGACATCTAACGTAATGGCCAGACATCCAACTGAAGGCTATCCCTAAAAACGACTACGCCAGGAGTTTCCAGGACTTGTACAGGCGTTCCCGGAAGTGCATTACCATCGACGGGGATTTGAAGGATAGTAACTGCTGTTTCATGTAAGCGAGCAATCCACTCTCAATATGCCATCATTCACCGAACTTTATTGTCACAGGTTGTATAATTTCTGTAATTATTGATAATAGGGTAGACTGGTTGGTGGTGTCAAATAATTACAATATTTTGATGACACCATTATGATACCAAAAAGAAAAATTCGATGCTAAGATATGCCACGTAATTTAGCAAACTACATATAACGGCATGCCATGAACGAATATAAAAGAGTGATTAGCAAGTGCAAAAATGGTTGAAATATATTCAGTGGTACATGTGGCAATGCTGTTTTGATGTCGTATTGATGATTGTAGTTAGTTTCATAAATAAATGGCATTGTAGAGGAAATGGTTGGAAAGATATTTGGATACCGTTATTGGGATTTCGAATTTGTATTGACATGTGATCCGGTAATCGGTGTTATGAATATACCAATCTCTAATGAATTCTGCGGGATGACCTTTTAGATGTAAAGCATTTGTCAATTCAGTAATAAGTCCAATGTAACATATGTTTGGTAGAGTAGAGCGATGATAATAACTGCAAATTCGGGTAATTGGAATAGTTTTGCTTAATTTGAATGCTGTACGTATGATTTGATTTAATATAAGGCGAAGTACACCATCTTATGATTGTACAAATAGGCGAAGCAGAAAAAACCTCTATTAGCCATAAATTACACAAACTAATTTTATTTAATCATGTAAAAAACTCAATAACTTGGACAGGTTAAAGATGCGTATTAACCAATAAATGTTTTACTTTTCTTTGATAACTTTTCCCTTAATTTTTAAATAAATATTTCATATATTCTAAAATCAAATTTTTTTTTTAATATTTTAATTACTGATTAAAATTTTCGCAATTCCATAATGCAATCCAATTAAAATTTTTGCAATGTTAGCATATAGAAACCAGCAATCTTTTGCCCTTCCTCCTTGGAAGAAGTAGTCGAATATTAGGCTTCACTCAACTCCCATAGAGTGGTGCATCCAGTTAGTTAATATACAACTTTTAGATCGATGCGTTCTCCCTATTCCCTGGGAGCAGCCTGAGAACTTCCGTGAATTTCATAATTCGTCTCTCTGTGTCTATAGGCTGGAATCCCCCTCTTTCCTTGTCTCTCTCGCTGTCATGTCTCTGGCTTCGCCGATATAGAAACAAAATAAATTACAATAATTTCCAGAACTGTCCAATTACAAGAGCGCAGAAATATTGCAAATGATTTATATATCTTTTTAATGTTCAACATAAAAAGCATTATAACTTTTCAAAGAGTTTCAATTATAAATAATTACTGTACTGACAATGTCCGAAAGGACGACTGTTAACTTTCATTAACTATTAAACGGGCGTTTGTTTGATAAATTATTCTTTGTGATAATAATGAAACGGATGAAAAAAATTAAAGTAGCAGATATATTTACTCATGCCCATAAATTCATGCTCATACTTATTTCTATAGTGATAAAAGACGCGTTTCTCAGCTATTTTTCAAATAATATTATATAAAAATAAGATTTTTGCAAATCAAATTAAATAAAAAGTGTATTTTTAAATTAAACTTTTATTAACAATTACGTTAAGTTAATGTTTAAAGAATAAAAACTGCGAGCGAAATGCATTTCTAGCCTTGTTTTGTATTAGAGTTCTAATGGGTGTAGGTCCAAAATGGCGACTTCCGGGCAGTTTACGCTATTTGTATTATCTATAGTGCTTTATCTCGATCGTCATGTTCGCGCTATGGATTCTCTATGCACCCTTCAGCAGTTGTTGGACGCATGGCTGCAGATATCAGTGGACACAGGGCCGCCCCGTGTCTGTGTGCAGGTAGTGCGGTGCACAAGGTCGCCTTGCATAAAATATAACCTTGCACAAGGGCACCCCAGAATGGGCGTAGAAAACTTTAACCTTCCAGCATCTTAGTTAAAGTTCTAGATAAATATCTATTTAGAACCTCATGGGCGTAGCCAGGGAAGGGGATCACCGGGTCCGGTCACCCCCCGTCGGAAAAAAAAAATTCAAGATGTAAAGAAAGTGATTGATTGTCGGAAAATTCAAGTTATTGATTTTTTGATTGTATTTATTGCATTAATGTCAGGGGCGGCGCTAGTTTCTTTGGCGCCCCCAAGCAAACCTCTAAAATGTGCGCCCTTTCAACTTTTATTGGCGGCCCATCCTACAATGCGCCCCCATGCGACGCTTACTTTGGTTACTGCTTCGCGCCGCCCCTGATTAAAATTTTCGGCATAGCATATAAAGGTAAATCTATTTGGGGAGAATTTTTAATAAAAGAAAGAATAGCTAAGACTTCATCAGGTCCCCCCAACGCCGCCTAAAACAAATCCTGCTCACTGCATCATCAAACCTGAGCTGACAATTCAAATGTCATTCAGTTGTTTTTCGTTTGTTGTAAACAATGAAAGTTGGGTTGTCAGCGCCTTGTTTGATGGATGATGCAGTTAGCAGGCTTTGTTTTTTAGGTGGAGTTGGCCCCCCCTCCCCCGTTTGAAGAATTCTAGCTACCAGGGCCGGCTCTAGCAATTTTGCCGCCCCGTGCAGAATGCAATTTTGCCCTTGCCGTTGCCCCCCCTAAAAGTTTGCCGCCCTGTGCAAGTGCACCACTTGCACCTATGGTAGAGCCGGCCTTGCTAGCTACGCCCCTGAGCTTTAATCTTAGTTAGAGCACTAGATAGTCCCTATCTAGTGCTCTAATCTTAGTTAAAGTTCCAGATAAATATCTATTTAGAACCTATCTAGAACTTTAATCTTAGTGGCTCTCTCACGCCATCTAGCTGCTATTATTGTGATTATATCGCTCTTGGATCTTGTGAGATGGTACGGAACCTTTCAGTCAAATTTTGAAGCACTTCCACTTTTCCATTCGCTTTTAATTTTGCATACAGGTTTGTTCCTGATGACAACACATTTTTTTTCCAATTTCGGGCTTTTTCCCCACAAAAAAATTTAAATAGATTCATTTTTCCTGCATGTCTATGAAGTCTTATTTACGTGGAGCAGTTTGTGATGTCAGAATTTGTTTTTGCCAATAAGATTGTTTCTTCTAAGTAATAAAACTTAAACTCTCATTTTGAGAATAATGGCCATATCACTAACAACTTTCTTAACTGAAGGATTCCTTCAGCGATAATAAACTTATATTGTTCCAGCCAAGTGTTCCTTGTTTCAACAATATCAGTTTATTATTGCTGAAGGAAGACTTGAGTTGATAAAGTTGTTAGTGATATGGCCATAAGAGTGGTAAAAAAATGCTTCATTTTTCTGTTTTACTTATTTAATATTAGATATACTTTCCAGCTTTATTAATTACAATCATTAATACTTAAATAGTCTTCAAATACGTGTTTTAAATTTTTTATTATTATTTTATATCATTTCAACAACATAATCCTCCCAATCCCAGACATATTCCCCATCAGTTTTTGGGCGCGTTCGACATCGCGCACTAAACGCCTTTGTGCGTCCACTAAACGCACTATCGTATTCGTCATGGAACCCGCGCGTGTTCTTCATCGCGAGTGCATGCACTACCGGGCGTTTCGTGCGCCCACCAAATGACCCTAGGTTAGGAGCAGAGTCGTTTAGTGCGTTGCAAGATGGCGCTGCCCTAGAGCTTGAAATGTAGCGATAGATAGTTCGGAGTTTTCGTTACCGTGAAAGAGCCTACAGGTATAATAAAATAATTGAAATCTGTATATCGTTTAAACTGACATTGAAATCTACTGTATAATGATCGATTTCGGCATGATATATGAATGCAGATGTTATGATGGGTTTTATTTTGAGCAGTATGGTTATTATTCATGATAGCACGGGTGAGGTGAACATCCCACTTTCGTGCTCTTTCCCGTTTTTCATGACACACACAAAATGGACTACACTTTTTTCACCGCTCGCTCTGAGGGACGTCACTAGGTGCATTTAATGTGCACATGTTTCTTAAATTTATCACTTCTCCACAATAAATAATTTCAACTCCAACAATAAATTAATAAATAATTTAAAACCACCATTGATAAAAGCAAGAAAATGCATCATTATATGATTGATGGAGGATTCTACCATGGATGTCACAGTGAGAGCTCACATAAAAAAAAGAAAAAAAAAAGATGCACGCGAATCCAAAGACGTCTAGGAGGGTGGTTGAGCCAACTGTTTCTGATAGTTAGGGTTCAGCCTCCTATGAACACGAAAGCATATTTCCTTATTTTAGGCAATTTTATTATGGCAACAAAAACTTCAATGACGAGTCGATTTTTGTCTGAACACTGATCTACGATTGAGAATAAGGAAAAGTTCATCAATCTGATCCTGCTTCCATACGTAGGCGTCATACAGCTCTATAACTTCGTGTGATAATTAGAGATTCCATCGGCTTTGAGGTCGTTTGACGCTGGAAAGCAAAGTGGCCATATTGATAGCATGCAAATAACGTTGCTGAAGTGCTGCAATACGTTTTGTTGCCTTACTCTTTAGGGTTTTCTAACGCCTTCTATCTCTAAGATATTGCATTGATGCGCACTGCTTACGTCACCAAGCTATACCTAATATCTACAAGATATTCAAATCCTGCTAATGCTAACACGGTTTCCAGACACCATTTCAATGAATAATTTGTGAGACATCAATGGTTATTTATTTCTTGCCTCTGCACCATTACCTTAGAACACCATGCGAAATTCCACTCGGGGGGCGCACCAAGATACTTCATGTAGAAATAAACACTGATCATACAACATATAAAAGTTATCAAACTTGCTTCCATCAATGTGTATGCTGTCGCTATATTTCCTTTTAATTAGCAACTCTATTTTCCTAATTTTGATATTTAAAATTGATTATTGAATATGTATTTGAATTAGACAGAGTGCAGTTTAGGAGGTGGAGGAGTGAAGGTATGTTAGCTTTCTTTGTTTTTTTACCAGCCTCATTTAAACGAGGCAAATTGACATAAAATAAAACAAGGTCTCATCACCGTAGTATTAAGGGATACTGACTTGACGGTACGATCAAGTGATGAGCATAATTGTCTTTATTCAGGATGTCTAACTAACATATCACCAAAGCAGACATGACTGAATCAACTAATGTTCGACAGCGATCAGTAATCCGGTTATAACTGCGGAAGATATCAGGATTACAGAAATCCATCACCACAGGAGTACCATGTATGAAAACTGCATGGTCTTTGTAAAACGTTAAATACTGGAATAAGCGATTCCAAGAGGAGCAGTCATCATTGACTGATATTCGAAGCCAAGGCAAGAAACCGTCCGATATTTCTACAACGGAAATTGACAGCCTCATTTAGACGTGTACACATCATTTTTCGAAAATTCTGCTGTACTGAAAGATTTGCGCGCAGTGCCTGCTGCACAACTGAGGATTTACAGTATATACGGCCGTCTATATCTATCAGGCCTGACAACTGAGGATTGATGGCGTCATGCTAGAGGTCGGTTGCCATGGGAACCCCCTTCTCAATGGAAATAATTTAACATTGAAATACTTTAATTGATGCCAAATTATGTTGATCAAGTAAAACGAATACTTTAGGAAAAAAATTATCGCCTCCGTCAAAATGACAGGCAGACGACCCATATGCCTCGCCGACCTCTAGCATGACGTTCGTTGTCAGGCCTGTAGATATAGTGGGGCCGTGATTTATATTCATATGACGATGCATTTCTTTACTTCCGACATCTTTAACGGTTAAAATAACGACTACCACTCACACAATCACGAGTTTCGTTGATTGAAGTATGAATGCTAGGAACAAAGAAAGATACTCGTTACGTGATCGCAGAAGCGTCATTAACACTAAACCGTTAGGGTGTCGAAGATACTCCTGGTAAACCATTTGGCATTTTACTAGTTCCGTTTGCTCTTTTTCATTTGAATATCCTTATAAAACTAATTACTGATATTAAACACGTGCTATCTTATAATAATTCCATAAAAATATACAAGAAAGGATCACTTTGCTCTTCTACAGATTTTAGAGATCAAGCAAATCAATAAATTAGTTAACAGCTCGAAGATTTCAAAAACAGATAAAATGGATATTCCGATCCAGAGGCCAAGACTTCCGCCGATGGATCCCAAAATGTCTTCTAGCTTTAAAAGAAAAAACAGATGTTGTTATAATTGTAATGTAGAGAATTAAAATCAAACTGAAGTCATTAAAAAGTCCTATTGCTATCGGTTTATAGTATAAAAAACAGGTTAAAAAATAATACGGAGGATGGTTTAAAATTTTGACTATAAACTAAATTCTCCAAAGATAGAAATACATGGAGAAGATAAAAAAGATATTAACTGTATTTTATCTCAGTTTTACTTCACATTGGAGGTAGTGTTACGATTGTTCTAATTGATTTATGACTTACATACACATGGACTGACTATCTTATTAGAGACATCACCCCATTCTAACTTTAACACGTCTCTATGTACATTGTCTGCACAATTATAACGTGGCTTGATTGATATAGGTGTATGATGAACCGGTTCATGTATTTCTTTGACTGGTTTACGTTGAACATTATCTCGGGTCTTCAGAGAACGGCAGTTCTGCAACAAACCTTAAAAAGATAAGCGCCAACTGTGGTCAAAAAAGGCTTATCATGAAACAGGTAAAGACTACTGAAATGTCTGCAGCAACAGAACGCAACAACACGACAGATTATAGCTCAGTACAACACCTTTTGGTTTTTTTTGTTTTTGTTTTTTTTTTTGCACATTTTCGTTTTTCTGAGTCAAAACAAAATGGAGAACCAAAGCGTGCCGAAACGGCGGCGAATCCGCAATACAGATTGACAACATAGAGTGTGGGAAACGGCGGAAAAGTTGCGATTGCCAATTTTCTTGTGGAGACTGCATATGTTAGACATTGGATAATAGTTAAATTACAAGCAAACAAACAATTAGCTTCGTCCTTACTCAAGAAGGCGGACATGACCATGTTTTAAACAACTAACTCTCTCTCTAGTCAGTTTTTTTAGGAAATCGTCTAAATTGCTAATGTTGTTAAACTTTCAAAGTTTGACCCACTTAAACGGTTTACTTTTGTGAAAGCGACCAATGAGTCAACTCTCTTGATTTGTTGCTTATGCGATAGAAAGAATGTTGCGCGATGCAGTAAAAAGGATTTTTCCACTGCTGCACTTTATATTTTATATTATCTATCAGTACCTGCAGTAAATATTATAAAAAAATTATTTACTTTATCAAAAATTAAATAACCAGTTTCTTAAGGGGAAAAAAGTCATAAGTACTTCGTATTTCTTCGTTTCTTCTTTCAAGATATACGAATTCAAGTCCATTTTAAAGCTAAACACGATAAGGTCTTCCAGTCTTCTGGAGAAAGGTATAATAAACAACAGAGCGTTAGAAATAAAAACCATTTTTAAAGTGTGTGAAATTAAGTATATTAAATGAATATAAATATAATAAAATTGAAAAATAAAAATTGTTCTGCAACAGGCAGAAAAATGAAAAAAATAAAAGTTTCCACTTGAAATGGGCAATTTTTTAAACGGATAATATGTTAACTTCTCTTTTATGAGGGGCGATCAAATTGTCCTGGACTTTATTTTTTTGTAAATTTCATTGTTGAAAAAATCTAAACTTTCATTGTTGAGATGGCAACACTGCCTGTCATGCAAATGCAGCACCACTCATCCGATTGTTTGTTTAAACAAAATGGCGGATAGCGATGTGTCGACCAAAGTGGAACAACGAAGAATCATAAAGTTTCTCCGCAACGAAGGTGTGAAAGCATCGGAAATTCATCACAGACTTCAAGTGTCGACAATTTCAGAGGAAAACGAAAGCAAGCAAGAAATTGCGCGGCGATCGCCCTCCCCCTCTGGAGTTAGTGGTTCTGCCTATTGCTCATTGGTTGAGCATCGAAGAAAACAGCCAATGAGGAATAAGAAGAGACGGCGGGGAAAACGCATGGCATCGCCGTTGTGGGGGAAGAGGAGAGTGGTTGTAGCTTCGAAGGACGAGGGACGTGGAAAAGAAGCTGTGAAGGGTTTAATGAGCTACCAAGAAGATTGAAGGTTTCAACACGGCCGCGACGAACGAAGCAGGAAGCCGACAAGCAACTTCTGTGCCCAGCTCCGACAAAGCAGCCATGCTTCCTGAGGACGGAAGAGATTATCATTGAAAAGGCCAAGCTGGTTGGAGGCAAGGCAATGCCGCTACACATGAATGTGGGAACAGCAGTATACGTCAACGAGCGACGGGTCTCCTGATCAAAGGAGAGGTCAGGATTCAAGGTGGAGGCAACGAGACGCGAGTTGGAACACATGGCTAGGCTCGCTCAACTCATTCCCTAATCGTCGTTGGCCACGTCGCTGATCCCGGGCATTCATTGCCACTTCCAGTAGTAATGAGCGGATGCGCAAAGAAGCAAGCCCGGACGGGAGTGATAGCAATAGGAGCAGCGACCATTCACGCAGTCTTGCACCAACGGGGGGGGGGGGGCTTTCGTGGTCACGTGATGCGCAGCTGCTCCTTGCCTGGCTTGAGCGAAAGAATAATAAATGTAAGCATAAGTAGCTTAAGCAGTAGACTATGGGCGCGTTCGACATGTGCATACTAAACGCACCTAATGACATCACTCAGTGCGAGCGGTGAAAAAAGTGTAGTGCATTTTGTGTGTGTCATGAAAAACAGGAAAGAGCACGAAAGTGGGATGTTCACCTCACCCGTGCTACCATGAATAGTATGCGTACTGCTGAAAATAAAACTCATCATAACATCTGCATTCATATAACACGCCGAAATCGATCATTACACAGGTAGATTTCAATGTCAGTTTAAACGATATGCAGAATTCAGTTATTTTTATACCTGTTGGCTCTTTAACGGTAACGAAAATTCCGAACTATCTATCGCTACATTTCAAGCTCTAGGGCAGCGCCATCTTGCAACGTACTAAACGACTCTGCTCCTAACCTAGGGTCATTTAGTGCGCGCACGAAACCCCGATAGTGCACGCACTCGCGATGACGAACACGACCGGGTTCCATGACGAACACGTTAGTGCGTTTAGTGGGCGCACAAAGACGTTTAGTGCGCGATGTCGAACGCGCCCTATAAGAGAGTGTTGGTTAAGATTATCTCGGTTAAGTGGAGCTCTGGATTTTCTCCATAGTAATAGCGTTTTATTGCGTTTCTACTTCTATTAGTTGTGTTGGAGAGTGCTTCATTGCTGCGAACCGATGGATTGCCCACAGTGCTACTGCAAATTGTTATTTTTCCATCACATCCTCAGTCGTCCAGTCACGCCTATTATAATTTGAATTCGGAGTTGTGATGGCTAAGCAGCCCCACATGTTTTGCTTCCCTCTTGCTTATTCCAGTGGATATTGCTTGTCCTTAATTTTCTTAATGTTTTCTTTGTTTTAGTAATTTCTTGCCTTAAGCAAGTTTATTTTTTTAGTTACAATTGTATTTATTGTTGCGGATAGAAGAATGTCCTGCTTAGGAGACATTATTGAAAGTGCATTGTTATAATTGGTTATAAGACTTAAGAGTGTATTTAAATTAGGAATTGTTATCTTTGTTTATGACTTTTCTTGCTGGTTTTTTTTTTTTTTTTTTTTTTTTTTGGTTTGGTGAGGGAAGGTTGGTAAAAACTTCTAGGAAGGATTATGCGGAAGTTGGTGTTCAATGGTCCGAATAGTTGAGCCAATGTGCAGTTCAAGTTGTGGTCACACAATAGCAAAGCATAAGTATGAATATTGGAATTCTGCTTTGGTGATTAAATTGTAATTATATGACTTTATCTTAAATTTATTTATTTATTTATTTATTCCAATGTAAGAAACATACAAATATATAATAAGATGAATTTCCCATGAGCACATAGTGCTCGTATATTCGGAAAAGCATCAAAATGCAGGACAATTTTTTGTATGGACTGTGAAGGAGGCATAAAGAAAACTACTGCTGCTTGGTAACGAATTGTTTATTGCGTATTGGAATTTAATTAAGACATTAAACAGCTAATTAATGAACCATGATCAATATTCGCAGTGCATATTGTGTTTATTAATAATCTATTCTGTCTAGGATTTCTTCCCTTAAGGTTCACAACTGAGGTTGGGGTTAGCATGAACTATAAAGCCATTAATTGAAGAAGAATCCTTCTGCGAAGAATTATTGAAAAAATGAGCATTCAGATGTAAATTTTGGAAAACATCTTGCATTAAAATTATTGTCATTGTTACTGTTGTACCGAAGATTGGGAACTGTAGTACAAGCTGTACATTTTGTTGGCATGAAACAGTCGGAAATAAATACTGTTGTTTATTATTAAACACGACCTATTATTACTAAATATTATTGTATTTAGTAATAGAACCTGGGATCATATCTGGTTGTGGCATTGCCAGAAAGTTTTAAATATTGTCAGTGCCCACAACGTCACAAAGTGAATTGTTAATTCCTCAAATTGACATTTTCATTATTATGCTAATATGTTGAAATATCAATTAGATTTTTAACTGTGATACTAGTATTATTTAATTATATCAATTGCCGAGTGTAGCAGTTTATAGGACTTTAATTAAATTATACTTATTTATACTTATTAGTGTTTTCCTCTCTGTTTCCAGGCAATGAAACCTAGTTACAGAGGAGGGGCGGCTTGATAGCAGAGCATGGTTAAACGACAAACCAGCAAATAAAAATTATTTTTTTTGTGAACTTTTCACTGTGTAACAGTGAACTACAGTCGAAACTCGTTAATACGAAATCGTCGGGACCATAAATCTTTTCGTATTATCCAGAATTCGTATTATCCATCAACTCTGACAACTTTCGAAATAACCATAGAAAAATTATTGTTATAAAATACGTACATTTTTATTTTGTTCCTTCAGTAAAAAAACTCTGTTATTTTGGTCTGTCTACACGACATTACAAAATTTTTGATTAAAACATTATTTACTTTTAAGTATAACGTAAATAAATCTGGAGGAACATTTTCCTCATACAAAATAAATGATTTGAGATCGTCCATCACAGTAATCATATGCTGTGTTGACGGAGCAGTGTGCTGAATTTGCCTGGGATCATCATCACTTTTGACTCCACCATCTTGGTTTCTATCTAGGCACTGCTGCACGTGTACTATATAGAAAAAAAGTAAACTTACTTGTTGAAATTGCCGAAGAAGACCAATTGATTCCTGTTTAAAATTGCCACGTGATTCAATTTCTTTTGAAACAAGTGCGCTCTCATACAGAACCAACCAGATTCGCGTTAGGTGAACAGCATGTGATTAGTAGTGTTTGTCCCGCCCGAAAGAGCATGTGACAGAAAACATTTAATTTCATACTTCGAAAGCTTATTAGAAATTTTATTCTGATCACTATTTTCTCACTAAATTTCCGAACTATTCCTTCTTATTAACCGGACTTCAATTAAAAATCGTTCGTATTAAGAGGATGAATTTACATGTAAATATCATTCACGGAGATAGGCCTGCAAAATATTTCGTATTAACCAGGTTTTCGTATTAACCGAGTTTGTATTAACGGGTTTCGACTGTATTATAATTAGGCTATTGCGCAATTCGAGGAGTGGCGGCTCGATTGAGAAATTTTCAGCGTATTATGCGCTAATTTTAAATGAATATGTGCATATAATTGTGAGGAGTGGCGGCTAATAGTTACAAGTGAGCGAATTCAAGATAAAAGAAGTTATAATTCTCCCATTGGTCCTAGAAACGGGAGTAATAATGAGGCCCTTCAACTCTAAGAAGTTTTTTTCTTGTCCACGTAAACAATTTGACATTTATTAAAGGTTCGATAAATAACCACATATATCAGTTTCAAAATCTAATGAATAGATTTGAAATCAAGGATCCGGCATTAATATATGATTGTTTTATGAGGACTATGCCATTTCATATACGCCTAAAACTTAGCAGCTTAACAGGCGGAATAGACATAGAAGAGCTATTTGAGCAAGCAAGACGTTAGGAAGAGCCACAGATAGTGAAGGTTGATAAAAATAATAGTAAGCAAGTAAATCTTCTGGCGGAGGGATCAGAAATCCCTGAAGATGAGGATAGTACGGAAGAGATCAGGGGATATGAAAGTAGTGAAGAAGAAAACTACGGTATAGCCCGAGACATTATGTGTCGGAAGTCAGCCTCATTTAGATAGTAAAGAAGAGAAAACGGCTCCTAATGATCTAGGAAAATTAAAAGAAGAAAAGTTTTCTATGAGCCCAAGAGAAACAGAGGAAATAGTAGCGAATATTAGTCAAATTAATATTAAACGAAATTTAGAAGTAAATTGTATTGATATCAAATTGAAAGAAGGTAATAGGGCTGAAAGAATAGCTCGTTGTAAAAAAAATTATTAAAGACAGTGGTATAAGAGAGAGATATCAACAGATAGTAGTGCGGCTGATAAACAAGAGTTATCCAAAGAAGGTGTAAGATACTGCAAGAGGAAAGGAACTACTGCAAATACAAGTAAGGAAGCTTATCTGTACAAAAAAAGTTATATGTGAACCAAAATAATAAGAGTTTAAACGAAGAGTTAAAATTAAAGCAGATGCAAATATGGAACGTTCAAAAGAAGGGTGTCAATCCTAGTAGTAAAAAGAAGTTCAGTGTTAGTGACATTAGAAATAATGAGTCTTTTGATAGAAAGCAGAAAATCAAGGGCAAGAAGATACAGCTAGAGAATAAGGAAAGTACTGCCTGCTATTGTCAAAGGGCTACTAATAAACGACAGGACAACCGAACAAATAAATTTAGAAGTAAGCCAAGTAATAAGGAACTAAGAAAGTTTGGCCATAAAATAGAAAAATTAGTAAAAGATAGTCAAGAGATAAAGGATAAATATGGTGGCATCAAAACGGAATTTTTTTTTCAAAAGAGGGAGAAAAGAGACGAGCATTTTTTCGAAAAAGAAAAAAATAATCAACGGCAGAAAGGGAAAAGGAAAAAGATGACTAAACGCGATGAATATGATCATCGATTACAGTGGGGGAATGTGTCGACGTTTTCAGAGGAGATCGAAAGCAAGCAAGAAACTGCGCCGCGATCGGCCTCCCCCATTGGGGTTAGTGGTTCTGCCTATTGCTCATTGGTTGAGCATCGTAGAGGAATAAGAAGAGACGGCGAGAAAAACGCATGGCGTCGCCATTTTGGGGGAAGAGGAGAGTGGTTGTAGCTTCGAAGGACGAGGGAAGCGGAAAAGAAACTGTGAAGGTGTTTAATGAGCGACCAAGAAGATTGAAGGTTTCAACACAGCTGCAACGAACGAAGCGGGAAGCCAACAAGAAATTTCTGTGCTCATCTCTGACCAAGCAGTCATGCTTCCTGAGGATGGAAGAGATTATCTTTGACGAAGGCCAAGCTGGTTGGAGGCAAGGCAATATCGCTACACAAGAGCGTGGGAACAGCGGCATACGTTAACGAGTGATGGGTCTCCTGGAGCAAAGGAGAGGCCAGGATTCAAGGTGGAAATGACGAGACGTGAGTTGGAGCACACGGCTAGGCTCGCTCAACTCATTCCCCAGTCGTCGTTGGCCACATCGCCGATCCCGGGCATTTATCGCCACTTCCAGTAGTAACAAGCAGATGCACAAAGAAGCAAGCCCGGATGGGAGTGACAGCGATAGGAGCAACGACCAGTCACACAGTCTTGCAGGTAAAGGGGGGGCTTTTGTGGTCACGTGACGCATGGCTGCTCCTTGCCTGGCTTGAGCGAAAGAATAGTAAACGTAAGCATAAGTAGGTTAAGGAGTAGACTATAAGAGTATTGCTTAAGATTAGCTCGGTTAAGTGCAGCTCTGGATTTTCTCTGTAGTAATAGCGTTTTATTGCGTTTCTATTTCTATTAGTTGTGTCGGAGAGTGCTTCATTGCTGCGAACCGATGGATTGCCCACGGAGCTACTGCAAATTGTTATTTTACCACCACATCCTCAGTCGTCCAGCCACGCCCATTATAATATAAATTTGAAGTGAATTGTTAATTCCTGAAATTGACATTTTCGTTATTCTGCTAATATGTTAAAATATCAGTTAGACTTTAAACTGTGCTACTAGTATTATTCAATTATATCAATTGCCGCGTGTAGCAGTTTATAGGACTTTAATTAAATTATACTTTTTACACTTATTAGTGTTTCCCTCTCTGTTTCCATATTGACTATAAAACCTCGTTACACCGAGTCATGTTTGTCTCGATCATCCGTCTTTGCTTGGTGCCAAAAGTTTGAAGGAGGGCGAGAATCCACCGGCAATGAACCTCATAAGGCAAGGCCAGCAACGGCGTTCAATGATGGGATCATCGCACGAACAAATGAGCTGATAAGGGACAACCGGCAGATTCATGTCCGAGAATTGGCTTCAATACTGAACATCAGCACTAGCAGTGTGGAGACCACCATCCACAATAAGCTGAAATTCAACAAGATCTGTGCCAGATGGGTCCCTAAGCAACTCTCCGAGGATCACAAAACTACCCGCGTGAAAATCTGTTCCATGCTGCTGAAGCGATATGACAGGGAAGGTGAAAGCTTCCTAAGGCGTGTTGTTACCACCGATGGGACATAGATTCATCGCCATACTCCTGAAAGCAAGCGTGCGAATATGGAGTGACGACACACGGACTCGCCACGACCCAAGATGACACCGTCGGCAACGAAAGCGATGGCGACTGTATTCTGGGATATTAAGGATATCATTCATTTAGATTTTCTGGAAGAACGTCGAACCATAAATGCACTCTACTACTGTGACATTTTGAAGACGTCCCTGAAGCCGGCACTAAGGAAAAAGTGACCAAGACGCCTTACCAGTGGTATTTGTTTTCTGCAAGACAATGCCAGACCACACACCGCCAAACTGACTATGGACACACTGACGGAACTGAAACGGGACATCTTCCCTCATCCTCTATACAGCCCAGATCTCTCCCCTTGCGACTATTACCTTTTTGGACCATTGAAAGAGTTCTTGGGAGGGCAGAGGTTCGGCTCCAATGAGGAACTGAAAAAGGCTGTCCTGACGTGGTGTTCGACATCTCCCTGAAGATTTCTACAGAACCGGTATCCAAATGCTTCCAGAACGCTGGAAAAATGTGTAGAGAAGCAAGGACAGTTCTTTGAGAAATAACTGGTGCGTATGCTTTTTTTTGTAGTTTCTTAAGTTTATAAAAAATAAAGTCCAGGTCAAATTTGAACGCCCCTCGTAGTTTTTAATAAAGTTTATTAAACTTTACTTACATATTAAAGAATTTCATTAGGGGTATCACGTCCTAAAAGAGAGAGAGAGAGAGAGAACGTTAACTGTGCAATTACCTTGATAATGTGTATTTGTTTTGATAGTGTACAGAGCGTTTTATAATTAAACTGGCCGTATTCAGAAAATCTGTAACTCGATCTCACAACCGGAATGCAACAAATTCAAAGTTGGTAGGGGAACTAATGACATAAGAAGAAATAGTCCGCGAAAAAAAAACTTTAGTTCCAAACGTCGCCTTTAGGGGAAAAGCGTTACAAATAACGGACAAATGAATAACAAGACGAAATTGAAATGAACGATCACGTTTTATTCAGCACATTCCTTTCCCCAACGAGGTCATCTTGTGTCCGCACCTTGATGTCTTCGCCGGGGAAGGGAATGTGCTGAATAAAACGTTATGTTTCACTTCAATTTCGTCTTTGTTATTCTTGTGTCTGTTATTTGTAACCTTTTATTTTTTACACTGCACCACCTTTCCCCCTATCGGCAATGTTTGGGACTCTGTGCATTCTTTTTTCGTGAAATCCTTCTTCCCAAGTCGTCATTAGCCCCCCTAACAAATCTGATGTCATTCTGATTGCAGGGCCCGCTCTACGGACGGACAACCCGGACATTTGTCGCGGGCGGCAAATCTAAAGGGCGGCATTTTAATAGATATTTGGCTCCATTAAATATCTACCGTACTGCTATTCCTGGACCCTTTCATTTCTCAATTTACTCTACACTCCTGACCATTATGCAACTCCCAGACATTGACTTGTTTATTACCTCTTATCCTTGTATTTTTTATAGGATATATGTTTTGTTTGTTTGATTGTGAATAACACATCTTTGTAATAGCATTAAAATGCATCTGGTTAATAATTTGTAACTAAAAATTGGTTGTATATAATAGCTGTATACATTTTTTTTAGGTACAGGTACATTTTAATGTTTACTGTTTTTTGTACTACTTGACTGTTAATTTTATGTTACATGTTTCTTTCTAAATATATATTTTTATTATAATTTAAAAATTATTTGGTTTTTTATTTAAAATAAAGGATATATATTTAAAAAATATATGTTTAAGGGGCAGCAATTTGTCGTTAAGTCCGGGGCGACGTAAATGCCAGAGCTGGCGCTGCTGGTTATAAGATCCAGCTACACAGGCTTCTGTGTACTGTCACTTTAATTACCAACACCCTGTATATCTTATCATATCCTACAATGATAACTGTTCAGAATGAGAACTCAGGTGTAGAGGAAATTCCCGAAACACTCGAATAAGTTTAGAACAAACGATACTGGAGTCAAAAAAATCAAATCTATAGAAAAATGCTCGTGCTTGATTAAATAGAAGTTTTCCCAGCGCCCCAGTCTCTCCCCGTTTTACGAGTTTTATGTTTTTATTTTCTCGTTTCCAAAAAATGTTTTTTTACTAAATCTGTGATGCTCTATACCTTTATATACTCGGGCGATTATAGAACACACGTAGCCATTCCAGCACAATGCCATAATTGTGTGAACGTTACAAAAGATGTTAGAACTGGCCTCCTTGGGATGCAATGCAAGAGTTCCCACGTCGCATCATGGAACACACTGTTCGAATGTTCCATCCAGTCATCGAATAAGGCCTGTTTTAAAAAGATATGGCCACTTTGTTTTCTTGTTCTAAAAAAGTTGTAAAAAACGAACGAGAAACATTTTTTATTCAATATTACAGATAACAACCTTTATATTAAGGTACAATACGATTTTTTTCCCAATAAATAAAAATAAAGTGAAACAAAAATGCTTTTGAGTACCTTAATCAAGTAGCCAAAAATTCAATGTTTGTTGCAAAATTTAAGTAATTAGACAATTGAGTATTAAATATTTAATTTTCAGACTAAGCCACAATTTATATTACGAGGGGAAGACGTTGGAAACAAAAAAAAACTGTTACTTATGTGATTTCCAGTGGGACATGAAAAAAACTCTATCCGAATATAAGAATGGGCAAATTAATGCTTTGAAAGAACAAGGACTCTCTTTCAGGCAAATTACACAAAACACTGGCCGATCTCATGGAGCAATAGGCAACTTTTTGAAGCTTGGATCACTTTACAGTGTGAAGAAATCGAGTGGGAGACCACAAAAACACTCAAAAAGACCAGACAGTTGGACAGCTTTCTCGTGATCCCAACATCAACATTAGCAAGTACACATTGTCCAGGATGGCTCAACGAAGTCAGTTTTTGAGATACGTGAAGAGGAAAAAGCAACTTTATCTGATGAAAATACTCCAATGGGCAAGAGAGCACGTTGCCTGAAAGAATGCCTGGCCTAGAGTCCTATTTAGAGATGAAAAAAATTAATTTAAATGGGTGAAACGGGAATACTTTCTGCTGGCATGATATACGAAACGAGGGTGCTTCCCTCTATCGTGAAAAAGCAAAAGTATTCCAGTAAGTGCTGGTGTAGAAATGCGGCACGGCAGAAAAAAAAAACGAGAAAAACAAATGTAGCTGGAGAACTAAGAGACGCTAAACTTCCGTTTCGTTTCTCCTTTTGGGGGCTATGTTGTCAATCATTGAAAATGAAATACAGACAGGTAATCAGGTAATCTAGATCTAATCTGCTGTTCACTTGCACCCTAAAACTTATTCCTACCGTCGTAGTTTAAAATGATAATTATATAACATGAAATATTATGGTTTTGAAGGCATTTTCATATCAAAGTGGACCGGAAATACCGCCATTTACACTCGTAAATTTGAGTGAAAAGGTTCACTATACGAAGAATAAGTGGCTATCCGACCTCTAGAGGACCATATAACTTTATCAGGATATCTGTGGTTTATTCTGGTGTTTATCTGAGGATGGTAGAACACCGTTTTGACTTATCTGAGCTTTATTCCAGTACTTATTCTATCTGAGATTTATACGAGGTTGGTAGAACCAGCTCTGAAAGGATTATTTTTTGTATACATTTATTTAACTGATTTTTAATTTTTCTTGTTTTTTTAAAAATACACGGAAAGAGATGTATGTACATATTAGCTAGTATTCCTTGCTCTAACGTGCATCTCGGCAGACGTTAATGGACAGGAAGCGACCACGTGACCTACGATGTGACCACGAGGTTTTGTTTATTTATTCAGTTGCCAAACCGGCCACGCAGTACTGCTATGATCGTTTTTATTTCAAGAAATCAACGGAGCTTCGCTTCCCATTCTACCTCTTCCCTGGTAAGAGATGAGCATTAGCGCTCATTCTGAATACGGAATTTGTATTCAACAATGGTCTTGAAGCAAGAGTATGAGCGTTCATTCTGAATGAGTCATGATGCTAATACTCTGATCACGTGATCAGATTGACTCCCAGCGTGACTACGAGCAAATAAGTGAACGCACCCCTAGAGAGAAGGCCTGCGCACAAAAACGTCATACATTGTTATATGATCATCAAGCAGCTATTGTTGATCGTATTTCTACTAATAATAAGCCCTAAATTTGGCCGCTTTATGATGATGTAACAATATATACAGTTTATTGTCTGCAGGTTTAGATCTAGGTTATTAAACCGCCTTGCTCTAGGTGGTGTTGGAAATCCTGCCTCGAAAAAGCGATCGTCACGTGCGCATGTCCATGTTAATCTTTATATATAAAAATTCAGGTTCAGGGTGCGTCTGTAAATGTTCTTAAAACTTCTGAACCACTTATCCAATTGAGCTCATATTCGCAGCGTATGTTCGTTAGGTTCAAAGTAAGGTTTACATGTCCTCAAAGTGAGGGGGGAGGGGTAAATATAATATATCTTGGTTTATGTTTGTTTGTTTACTTAAGAGATGGCGCCAGGGAAACGCCATCAAAATATCATCAAACAGACCGAGCAAAGCCGGGCATATCACCTAGTATTACTTAAAAGATAACGAGAAAGTAACATTAACCGCATTTACGAACGCCTACGTTTTCTCACATTTCTCACTTATCTTGTTTAAGTCACTTTTAATGACGTCATTTTGAGGAAAGTAAAGTCTCAAAAGTGACTTTTCTGAAAGCGAGTCAGTACCCAATTTCCTCCCTGCTTTTGTTGCTTTTCTGGCTTTACAGCTACAATTTCCGGTTTTACTGGTAGCCATATTGAATCGCTGCTTCGCTCGTTTCGATGATTGCAAACAGATAAAACTTGTAATTTAACGGCGTAAGTAACGTATTTAACGTTGTATATTTTGTTATAATCTAAACTGTCAAAGTAGAATCAACAATGTCTAACAATTGAAATAGGAAGTTTAACTGGACATGCCCACTCCAACTTTCATTGGACAGAGTATAGTTATAAATTAAGGAATAATAAAACCAAGGAGAACAATTAAAAGCAGTTTCCACAATCAATAAATCACTTACTATTTATCAAACAATTTAAATATGTTCATCATGCATATTTATGGCTTTTTTTAGATGCAAAAGTAACAAAAGTAGCAAAGTGATCTTTTTACTTCTGGTTTCATTCACAATGAAAGCCTACTTTCTTTGCTTTTCAAAAGCAAAGACAAATTCACTTTCCCTAAATGGAAGGATTTGAATGCGACTATTGTATTCATTCTTGACTCTAAACTACGAATCGATTGTTATACGACATGGCATTGTCTAAACTGTCACTGTTAGAACAGGTGCAATCGATTTGAAGAGGTCCACGTAAAAACCCTGAAAATTTGATACTGTACCTCAAATAGTCCTGCTCTCTCTGAGAGTTTAGTAGTCATTGGAGTCCAGTCATATACGAGTTCTCTAGAATTTGAAAATCGAACTTAAATTTCAAGAAACATTCATATTATTCATAGCAAAATTAATTTATGGTGAATTTATTAATGATGCTGAGTACTTCCAGTTGCTTTATTTTACCATACATTCTAGTTTAAATTCATGCACTTATCTCGAGTTGATATTTCTTACCTACAACGTTTCTGACACATGTTGTTACACTTCTTTTCTATTTCTTTCGTTTTAGTTACATCTATAATTATGACGAAAAAAATTTCAACAAAAACACTTCCATTAGAAAAGATTACAGATGATCGTTTCTAGCAGAATTCTAAAAATTTTAATAATTTTAGGATTTAAATCAATGGCCTTTAGTTTCGGAAAAAAAAAATAAAATATTTTACGTTTATGATTGTAGTGCCAGATAAGCCAAGTGGGAAGAAAGGTATACAACTTAGCAGTGATGCCGCAATGATTAACGTCAGGTTCTGTGGATTACGGGTCCGGGTTCGATTCCTGTAGCAATGGAATTTTTTTTCATTTTTTTCCCGTTATTTTTCCTTTTTTTGTGGCCGGCCAGGTGGCTGAGAGGGCTAGGGCGTAGGCTTTCTAGTTCTCGAGTCCGCCTGGTTATGGGTTCGAATCCCGACGTGGGCATGGATGTTTGTGTTTGTTCTGGGCTGCGTACAGATATAACTTGTGTAAAAGGCGCAAAATGACCATAGTAGTCGACGCCTAAATTTCTAATAAACCAAACCAACCTTTTTTGGTGTGTGTTTTTCGCCATTATTATTTGTTTGCACTTTGCATAATTCACATACATAAGCAACGTCACAGGTCAAAAAAAATGCAAAATGCGTTGGACAATATTTTGACGGATTGGTCAATGGCGATCCGTGCTGTGGTGGTTGATGGTGACGATTGCGCATAGGCCGTCGATAGTACAAATAGATCTTTATCGTTTCTTTTTCATTTCACACGCCACTGCAATGACCACCCGTGAAAATATTGTACAACGCAATTTGCACTTTTTTTGATCTGTGACGTTGCTTATGTATTATGAATGTTATTATAAAATGCAAACAAATAATAATGGCGAAAAACACAAAAAAATGGAAAAATTTATGCCATAAAAAAGAAAAAAGATGAAAAAAAATGGAAAAATAATAAAAAAAAAAATTTCGATACTAAAGGAATCGAACCCGGACCAGTAAATCCACATAGCCTAGATTAACCATTGCGCTACCACTGTTAAGTTGTATACTTTTCTTCCTACTTGGCTTATCCCATTATAATAATAATAAACGTAAAATATTTTTTTTTCTTCTCCGAAACGAAAGGCCATTTATTCAAATTTTTTTACATAGAAGATATATTAATGTTGTTGATTGACCTCCTAAAATTTCAACCAAATTCGTGATTACATGTCCGTGCGGTCCCCTTGTTAGTCCAAGCAACAATGTAATCTTCATTGTTTACAAAAACGAAAAAAAATATTAATTGTTTAATTCCAAGAAAGAAACAATGAAGGTTATACTGTTGCTTGGACTAGATGGTCATGTGACATTTTCCGTGTAATGCTATGTTCGCACTGCATGGTTAAGTAATCACGGTTACTAAATCGTGATTAGCTAATCAAGAATTTTCCGTTCGCACTGCATTCAAGGGAAATGAAGGTTAGCAAGCGAAATAGTGCTTTCTATGTTTTTTCCCTTGCAATTGCGTCAATAGATGGCGGTAAGAGTAGCAACTGGCTTCTGCGGGCATCAAATCTTGCAGTTGGCGAAATTACGATGGATGGAGTAGAATTTCCTCGTACACGTAGCGATTACGTTTAGCCTTTCTCAAGTCTGAAAATTGTCCTCTCCAAACATATTTATGAGCTTTGCTTTTCTCATCAGACCACTCGAACCAGCGCTTTCACTTGACCACCATGTTTTATTTTTCTGTTCGTTGGTGCTAACCGGGATATGACGTCACTAACCGCGTTTCTGAAACAGCTACTTAAAAGGGCGAGGTCAAAAATGCAAATACCTTGTTGGGTTGGTGAAGCAATGATTATTGCTCGACTGTTAACGTATTGGGCGAGGTCAAAAATGCTAACACCGAAGAAATATGTTAACACAATATGTTAACAATCGAGCAATAATCATTGCTTCACCAACCCAACTCGGTTGGTGCATTTTTGACCTCGCCCATTGTTGACTGTCTAGCAACAATGGCTTTCTTCACTAACTCAACTCGGTGTTAGCATTTTTGACCTCGCCCAAAGACTCTTAACCGAGTTGGTAACCGAAACTGGCCGCATAGTTTTGCTTGACCATGATCAAGAGTTAACCGTGGTACTTAACTGTGATTAAGGTGCAGTATGAACATAGCATTAGGGCTTGTTTATCTAGCTGGCTTTTGTTTTTATTTTTTCGTTTGTTGGAAACAATAAAGGTTGTATTGTTGGCCGGACTATTATGGTCAGGCGTGACCACCGAGAGGGAAGGCCTCCGCAATGACACTGAATGCATTGTTACATCATCATAGATAGTGCAAATTCGGGGCTTATTATTGGTAGAAATACGAATAACAATGCACTATCTGAGTGATGCAACAATGTATTCAGTTTCATTGCGGAGGCCTTCTCTCTGGGTGGTCACGGGTCAGGTGAGTTTTCCGCGCCCGGGAAACACCACCTAAAGAGAAGTCCTGTTCACTGAAACGTCATACATTGTTAAGCTATGTTCTCACTTTACCATAATCACGATTAAGTAACCGCGGTTAACTCTTGATCGCTCTGTGCAGCCGGCTTCGGTTACCTAACCGCGTTTACAGCTCGGTTAAGAATCGATTAACTAATCGTGTATCAGAAACCTGGTTAGTGACCTTATATCCCGGTTGGCACCAACGAATAGGAAAATAAAACATGGCGGTCAAGCGAAAGCGCAGGAGCAAGTAGCCTTATGAGGAAACCAAAGCCAGTGGCGTAGCTAGCTTTTTAGCGCCCGTGTTCAATTTTTCATTTTTAGCTTTTCAGCGCCCCTAATTCGTTGCGCCCGTATACGTTGCACACCTTGGCCGTCTTTAGCTACGCCTCTGACCAAAGCTTTTAAATATGTTTGGGGAGGACAATTTTCAGACTTGAGAAAGACTAAACGTAATCGCTACGTGCATGACCACCTTCTGCTCCATCCATCGTAATTTCGCTGACTGCAAGATTTGATGCCGGCAGAAGCCAGTTGCAACTCTTATCGCCATCTATTGACCCAATTGCGAGGGGAAAAAATCATAGAAAACACTATTTCGCTTGCAAACCGTCATTTCCCTCGAATGCAGTGCGAATGGAAAGTGCTTGATTAGCTAAACACGTTTAGTTAACCGACTCTTAACCGCGATTAAGATGTAGAGCGAACATAGCATTATATCAACATCAGAGGGCGAGATTTAGGGTTTTCAAATTGTGTCCTTCATATTTATGGAAGATACAACGGAAAATATGGGGATTGTAAGATTTAAAGTCACTTCGCTATTATGCATTTATGCGAAATAAACAAGTAAGCAGTAAAGTTTCGTGGCTGTGAAAATTGTCCAATATTTTAACACTTGCATATACAACAGCTTTCTTAACAAAACCATGTTTACGCATCATGCTGCACGGCAATGAAACCCAGGGATGATGTGCTGACGCAGGATATAAGCACAATCAAAGCAGCCGCATAGCTAGGTGTTAAATCGCCCAGGTAGTCCTTTAGTTTGCTGCCCCCCCGCCCCCCCCCCCCTACCCCCGTAAGAAGAACAGTTCTACTGTTTTGATAGAAAATCAATTTTTTTTTCAATGCAGTAGGTCAAAAATGCCCCTTAAAAAGTACCGTCCATTCTACCCCACCCTCTTACAACCTACGTTAAAGTTTAGTCTGCATTGTAAATACTTTTCCCATAAAAAATTTTTAGAAAAGAAATCCAAACTAAATTTTTAAAATAATTTTCCTAAAGGCCCATTAATGTGGGCTGTACAAGGATTAAGAAGATAAAAAAGGACACGGCTTTATATTCTTGATGTATAAATCCAGAAAGTTCTAATCTTTTAATATCAAGTCTATAAATATGTAAATTTACCTTCGTCCTCTGTGCAGAGCTCATATTTGTCATATTTGTCATTGATGACATTATTTGGCATGAAGCAGTTAAATGTTTCTATCATGCCGTGCACTATACAAGTGGCTACACATTCCTATAATAATGATAATGTATGAATTTTTATACTATCCAGAATTTCAAGAATAGAACTTATTCACTATGTAAGGAGGCTATTCCAAAGAGTAAAAATAAAAAAATACTACATGTATAAGACTAATAATTAAATTAGGATTAAATGGATTTACGAAGCACCGCAAACAAATTAGAAAGATATGTCTCGGGTGGGATAAAAAAGGCCTCTTTACCAACATTTGGCTGTGATTTTCCAGCGATTTTGATGGAACAGCGCGAGAGGAGTCCGCCAGCTAAAGAGTAAAGGGATTCTGGAGACGATGAAAGTGAAGGAGTGATTGGGTTTGTTTTTTTTTATTTTGAAACATGAGTATGAGAAATTTTGAATTATGATATCACTGTTTATGATTGCTTTCTGTATATGTATAGGATTAATCATAAAGATGGAGCAGATTTCAAATATTTATTTCAAACACACCGAAAAAGAAACATTCCGCTCATCATTTCTTATATATAGGAAAATAGCAACCCTACAGGAAAAGTTTGTTTGAAATAAAAATTTGAAATCTGTTCCATCTTTTTGAATAACTCTGTAAATGGTACATTGTGCACCGCAATAGCATGTTCATAGCTTCATTATGGTTGCTGATATCATTTTGAGTCAAAGAATCCAACAACATGGTTCGAGTTGCAACGGCTTCTCAATAAAAGCATATTCTAACCTTTTAATTTTATTTTTCGTGGTTTAATTGTAACTTTGTTTGGAGGATTACGGCGCATTCTGAATCGCAATAATAATATTTGTCGAAATAATCATCTAGTTTGTCGAAGCATCTCTGAGATCCTTTAGGGAAATTGCAAAAAAATTGATTTGAAATTTTCAACATGACTATTTCTTTCAGGCGGAAAAATTTTAGCGTGTATTACACATCAATGCCGTCAATGATTCTTGCAAAGTTAATATAAATTTGAAATGCGATTAAGGTTAATTCTGCCTAAAAGAACCTCACAGATGTCCATCATCTACGGATAAAAATAGTAATAGAAAAACGGAAAAAGCATTATCAGAAGTTATAATACAATCAAACTTCCGTATACCAATATTCAATAGAGCGAACAACCCTTATAAAACGATAATTTTTCATGGCCTCGGCTAATTTCCTAACTTTTTAATGTTAAATATCCCTCGTATTATACTATATGAAGTATTTTCAGAAGCACCCTGTTAGAACAATGATAATTTCCAATTTTATTAAAAAAAAAAAAAACATTCTCAGTTTCGTATCTGGAACGAATAAGATACATTGGAAGGTTGTATCGTCGTAGGTCAAGCTGTCGATCGCGGGTTATCCACATGATGACGTCGAGTGGCCAGTCCAGTGATTAAGGTCCAGTACGAACATAACATCATTCAACTTCTTCCATGATAGCATAATAGACTGAGTGCGATTTTTCCTCCTTTGTAGCAAGTAGAGAACACTTTAGTTGAGTTTCTTTCTGCTGCAAAGTGAAGAGCGTGGCAAGATGTGCATTCCACGTCACATTTCCCCATATGAAATGGTGGTAGATAGGCTGTCGGTCTGTTTTCTTCGGCTGATGGTCTTTCTCTTATTCCTCGTATGTTTTATTTGTTTTTGTAAATTCTGTTGTCTATATTCTTGACTTTGGTAGTCAGTTGATATATGTTCTCTTTGTTGCTCTGTGCTCTGTGCTTTATCATACGTTCTCTTTGTTGTTTTAACTGTTCTTATACCTCCCCTCCTCACTTTGGGCCGCTGATGATCTTGCTGCACAGTATTATACGTTCTTTCTTTTTCTAACTCTTCTTACCTCTCTTCCAGACTTTGGACTTCGGATAATCTTGTTCTCTGGTTCCTCATACGTTCTCTTTGCTGTTGTAAATTATGTTGCCTCTCTTCATCATTTTCATGCTCTGCTAATCTCTCTGTCTTGTTTTTCCTAATTTTCTGTGTCCCTCTCTGTTTTTTGTTTTTTTTCTCATTTTTAAGCTGCAACAATAAGAGGGCGTGACAATGTAGTTATCGATAATAATAATAATAATACGAAGGCGAAATACATACAAAAGCCTGTGAAAATTTATTTTGGAAGTCATCTCATCGTAACACACATCAGTAAGTTTGTTCACCTGCAATAGTATGGCATGTGAACGCAGTGTCCAGCGATACTAACAATATACAGGATGAGTCTATCCCCCCCCCCCATACAATTTCCAAACGAGTGGAGATACAACATATAGGAAGTTAGGTAGGGACTAAACAATGGTGATGTCAAATTTGACCTTTGACCTCAAATTTTGCACCTTGTAACTTCGTAACCGTTATAGGCAGAGAAAAATTTATAGGCAAGTTAATGAGATTATCTGGAGAAATATATGCAAATGAAACATTTATGCTGTGAGTAATGTTCATACATTTTGAATAGTTTCAGAGTATATATACAGGGACTTTCAAAAGGTAAAGATAAAAACCAAACTTCACACACAGAAAGTAGGCATGAACGTGAACAGATTCTGTTAATGCATGAGGGGTCGGAACTCAGCCATTGTCAAGTTAATGGGGGAGCAAATGACAAGTGATAAAGAATGCAAATGATGGCACAAAATAAGCAGGTTGCATTCTTTGGCAAGGATGTCTTTTTTTGGGGCCACATGAAATCAGTTGTGTTCCGAACACCTGTGACAAAGCATTGAACATCTGGCAGCTCGCATTGCAGTTGTTTCAGACGACATCAGAGAAATGCCCGGAATCTTTGGCCGCATACAGGAGTCCATGTTGCGCCGATACCAAGCATGTGAGGCCATGGCTGACTCACATTTTGAGCATCTTTAGTAAAGCTTCAGTGGATTCGCAGTTCCATAATAAACGTGTGCACAGTGCATACTTACTCATGTGTTTTCATGTGCACTCTGGTTACTGCTCCCCCTTCTAATGTTACCTTGGCAATGGTTGAGTTCCGACCCCTCATGCATTAACAGAAACTGTTCACCTTCATGCCTCCTATCTGTGTGTGAAGTTTGGATTATACCTTTTGAAATACCCTGTAACTATAAGGGACATTGTATTCTGAGCCGCCCCTTAATAACTTGTTTTGCATTGTTCGATGTAGTCATATTACTTATAACAAAGTTTAAAAAATCAAAACTATAATAAATACGTCTCTTACCTCTCGTGAATATATAAAAGGAGTTTCTTTGGATCGATATGGACTTAATTGGCGTATATAATTGTGAAGGGCTTCGTGATCATCTGTGCAATTTGATGCAAAAGGAGCGTGTAGACGTCTAATATCACTCTGTGAAGACGAATTTAAATATTTCTTTAACTATCTTTAAATGCGCCGAACCCCTCAATTTAACATCTTATTTCATTATTTACATACTCACTGTACCTGTTTACAAAAATACAGGGTGATTATAAAGTCACTATACATTTTGGTGAAATCATTAACGAATTTCATTTATTTGCACACCCAAACACACCCAAAGTGAATGTGTGTATGGGAGTAACACAAGCAAAGGTCTATGGACCCTTCGTGTTTGCCGAGGGGACTATCAATGGTACCGTGTACCTCGACATGTTGGAGCAATTCCTGAAGCCACAATTGCGAGATGAAGGATTTAAGATACCGTTGTGTTCCAACAGGATGGGGTACTATCCCATTTGGCCAACATCGTTCGGGACTAACTGAATCACGCATTCCCAGCCAGATAGATTGGTCAGGGCTCGCCAAGACTGTGGGCTCCAGTCCTCAGATTTGACCCCCATGGATTTCTTTGCGTGGGGTTTTATCAAGTCCAAGGTGTACCAGGTCAAGATTACGCACCATTGCACAGCTGAAACAACGGATTACAGCCGAGGTGGAGGACAATACACTGCAATGTTGCGCAATGTTTTCCGGGCCACGGTTGTGCGCTGGGAAACACGGTGGAACGCTGGACCACGGTTGTGCCGGGATGTGCAAGGGGGCACATTGAAATTTACTAAGAATGTATCCTGGTATGATATCTGGTTGATGCATACTGCAATTGCTGCAATAAAACGGAGTTTTCACCAAAATGTATAGTGACTTTATAATCACCCTGCATAATAATCTCAAAAAATAGAATATCTATAAAAATATTTGCAATAAAATTTAACTAACGATTCAAAACCTTAAAAAGTTGCTCTAAATACTTAACAATTCAGTATAATATATTTTACCGCAGGAGCAGTTTAATTACGTATTATTTATAAATTTAACAATTCATTCTAAAAAAAAAATTGTGGAACCAACTTAATCTAACTACGGCACTAATTTTTATATTAAAAACGAATTACGAAATGAAAAAAATTAATTTTATGACAGCACCACAATTTAACAGCCTGGATAATCCCAACAATAGCTAATAAATTGACTTACGCCCGTATTCAAATGAGCACTCTTGCTCTTGATCAAACCATTGTTGAGTACAAATTCAATACGATGGTTTTGAGCAAGAGCATTAGTGGTCATTCTGAAATAAATCCTTAGACGATGAAATCCTGAAAATTTCCGTTGGTAGAAGCACTTGAGTAACCATTCACGTGTTACTATGTGGCTCATGAAACATGTTGATGAGATTTAAATTCCAAACTTTCAGCCAAGAATCCCCTAACTGCAGCTACAAACAGTGTTATCATGAATGGATGAAGGTAGGTGTTATCCTTTACTGAACCCTGAAGTGCCATCATGTACAGTCGGGTACAAAAAGGTTTTTACCTGCTCCGTAGGAACTGAGCTTACCTGCAAAGTCAGGTAGTTTTACTGAGAGTCAAGACAGATTAGACTGGACCTGTCCCTTCTGAATGAAACTAGGGTAGCAGGTATACCCTTGGGATGTGCTATTCACGTGCTCAAGTATGACTTAAATCTTTATGCAGGGGTTGGTCGTGGCCTGGTTGTCTCATTGGTCGGCTCGCCGATCGATGGAGTTAAGCAACTTCAGGCACGGCCAGCTGCTGGCTGGGTGACAGCCAGTGGCTTGAGGACCACTGCTGAGTGAGACGGCTATTTCGGGCACAGCTGTTGGGGAACTTTAGTCTGACCCATTTGCTGAGTGACCAGTGTTTGTTCGTCCGCCAGCAGCTCTTCCATCATGACCTCCCCCCCCCCATGCTTCGGAGGGCACGTTAAGCCGTCGGTCCCGGCTACTACTGTCATCTCGTAGCAGCCATTAGTTACTGGGATGGCGCAAACCTCCCTCAAGGAGTAAGTGCCGCAGATACTACCCTCTGTACTAGATAAGAGAAACCTTTATGCATCCGACTGTACATCACATCAGTAATTGGTAAATCATTAAAACAATTACGTGAAATAAAAAAATTATACCCTTCTTAAAGGACACAACAATGAACATTTTTACTCATTATCAGATCAAATGATATAATAACTTATCCTAAAAAAAAATCCGATCAAAGATGGTTACATTTTCCCAGTCAAGGGTGTGCCCACTCGCAAGGCAGTGTCTCGCCAATGCATTCGTGCAGTCATTTAGCCTCATTTAATCTAGTTTTTAGTCTAAACGAATACTGACCTATGTAATTACTATTACATTTTCAGTCACTGTCCTATTCTTTTTAGGACAATAGAACAATTTCTACATTCAATTTTATAAATCACATTATAATTTCCTTTCTTTCTGTTATTTTCTTGATTTTCATTTTATCCACTTTTCATGTTCTTCTTATTTTCTTTTTTTATCTAAGCATATCTACCAATCTATTTATAATCGTATTTTGTTGCAGAAGCCTGTCGTCCCAGAAAAGGTAATTTTTGAAAATATTAATAGTTAGAGATTTTCCCATACATCATTTCCCTCTTCCCTCCCTGAACTTCCCATCGTTAGAGCTCCTAAAGTATTGTTACACCAACGAAACTTTGTGCTGCACAATCCAGCACAAACAAAGCTCTATCGAATCACGTTTTCAAAATTTCGAATTTCGAATGTGGGTCGGGGGCTAACATTAACTTGCCCCAGGCACAAACGATACACGTTGAAATCATGTACTTATGAATTTTTAAGGTGGACGGAGGGGGGCAGTTAATGTAGCTTTTTCTCTTGGCGTTGGAACAAATATTTTGGAGTGAATGACAAGGGGAAAAGCAGAAAGTTTTGAAGCTGAAATTTTGCTCTCTTTATGGATTATTTTCTCGTTGATTGGCGGCTTATGTAAATGGAAAGTACGCCAGTTTATTATTATGCAATGCGTTGAGCTAAGTATTTATTTTGCATCACTTACCTATCTCGTTCAGAATTAAGAGGAGGTTCTATTACCTTTAGTACTTAATTCTTCTTATTATACGAGTGCATATTGAAAAGTAATGCCTCCGTGGCTGTAACTTTTTTACTTTTTAACCGATTGTCAAAATTCTTCTTGTATCTGATACTTACATTTGTCCTCTATGTAATGCACTATTCACTTTTCGACATAGTCCCCATCTTTTTCCACGCATTGCGCCAATGCGTGACTAGTCGGGTGAATCCGTCGGAGAGGAATTCCGGGGTTGTTATCGACACCAGGACCGAACGGCAAGTTTCACCTCGTCGTCAGAACGCAACTCATGCCCCTTAAGATGCTCTTTAATCTTTGGGAAGTGGTGAAAGTCGCAAGGTGCAAAGTCTTTCATTTTTGAACTGCAGTTTTTCATCTTTGAACTGTAGGCGCTGCAACCCCTCTGATGTGTGGCGATCGTGTGCGGACGGGCGTTATCGTGCTGCAGAAGAGGATCCAAAGCTGCCATTCAATCCTCGTGTCGACGACAACCCCAGAATTCCTCTCCGACGGGTTCACCCGACTAGTCACGCGTTGGCGCAATGCGTGAAAAGGGATGGGGACTATGTCGAAAAGTGAATAGTGCATTACATAGAGGACAAATGAAGTATCAGATACAAAAAGAATTTTGAAAATCGGTTAAAAAATAAAAAAGTTACAGCCATGGAGGCATTACTTTTCAGCCCACCCTCGTATACTGAGTCATTCCAAAAACAACAATAAAAATATCTTTGAATATGACGCAGGAATGAATCTTTTTAGATTGACGCAATTTTTTGATTTATACAGGGTGATTCAGAAGTCTCCGACCTCTTACTTCAAATATTTTACCACGCATATAGTGATATATAACTGATTTTTTACATCCTATTATACTGATAATCATACTTACAGGTAACGAAAACCAGTTTATTCTGTAATTATCCACCATTTTATAAAACACTAGTGCCGTTTTAAACACACCCGACGACACTTGTTGATGGACACATTTTCAGTGTAGTCTCTTAGACGTGTTGGTTTGGTTTGTTTGGTATTAACGTCCTTTCAACTGCTGTGGTCATTTCAGGACGGCGTTATAGGGGCCGCAAATTTTGCTCGCAAGGGTTCTTTAACGTGCAGCCGGCAAACGACTACACGGGACCAACGGCTTTACTTCCCTTCCGAAGGAAGTGCGTGATCTCAGGATTTCCCCCTGAAAAATCCTCGTCGTCCTCGGCCGGGATCGAACCCGCGTCCTCGGGCATCAGAGGCGATCACGCAACCGCTGAGCCACCGAGGCCGATCTTAGACGTGTAATAATGTTGTTCCGCAAGTCATGTATCGTCTTGGGGTTCTTGTTGTAAATTATGTCTTTCAGATGTTACGGAAACAACCGATCGTTTGTTTCGCCAAGGACGACGCTGGCCATCTGATCCAGACTGTATCTAGTGCAGGGGCTTAGCGGACGAAATCGGAACTAGGGCCACACTACACTCCAGAAAAAAATTTCTCGTTATTTTTGGTTCCCAAAAAAAATCCTGGAGGACTCAAGTTTGGTGAGCGAGGCGCCCACAGTTATTTCGAGATTAATCGATCGTCGAAGAACTCAGAGAGCATCTCCATTGTGTCATTTGATGTGTGGCTTGTTGCTTCAACTTGTTGAAACTAACAATAACATTTTTGTTCTTCCAGCATCACTACAAATTGATGGATGATAT
>JAHWFO010003124.1:9410857-9449320 GCA_023313115.1 Rhysida immarginata
AGTTTAAAGCTATAACTCGTGGTGGGATTTAAACTAAGGTCAAACAATGGCTAAGGTCAAAAACCCTCACCGGTGAGAGAATGATGACGTAATTTCTCACTGGGCTAACCGTCTTTTTCTCGGTGAGGACGGTGAGACTAACCGGTTAGGCATAGCAGCACTAACTGGCGTTTCTGACCGCGTTAAAATGACGTCACAAATTTCTCACTGGGATTTCTGACCGACCAAGCGCTAACTCTTCTCACCGGTGAGAGTTTTTGACCTTAGCCATTGTGTTAAACAACTGCGAAGCAGTTTCCCGTCGGACGCCATGTTGGTTTACGTGAGGAACTTACTGTCAGAGCGTGGAGGTTGGGCGCAACACGCATGCGCGACGACACATTTGGTTACCAAAGGTGGCAACGAAATTTTTTAGAATTTTCGTATTTCGTTCGACCAAAGCTGGCATGACCAAACGGTACATGGCAGTCACATGACCAAAATGCCACCTATCGCATTTCACCTTTCGTATTTCGCATATCGTTTGAGGTTGCAAAACTCTCTAATATTTGTTTAACATAAATATAAATGATGAAAAATAGGAAAGAAAATTCCGCCGCCTAGATTCGAACTAGGAACCTTTGGCTCAGACCGCCAACGCGCTAACCAATTGCGCCACTGCGGCCATGAAAGCGAACCGCTATTTGCATGACCTTAGGGCTTGGTTAGAGCAGTTACCTAGTTCGCTGGCTGGGACTATCTTTCCTAAGGCGTAAATTCTTAAAGAATATTTTTTTTTTTTTTTTTTTTTTTTTTTTTTTTTTTTTTTTTTTCAGCTGTTCATATTTGTCTAATATGCATAAGCTATCATCTACATATCTTGTGACATTTGAATGTTATATTTTTTTTAATTTCTTGTAATTTATTTTCTTCTAGATTTTGTAGGTAAATTTCTGAAACTATTGCACTAATTGGGTTTCCCATTCCTAGACCATATGACTGTTCATAAAAATTTTTGTTATATTCGAAATAATTTTGTGTTTTTATTGTTTTTAAGCTTACTGTAATATCATCTGTTAATTCTTTTTCAGTTCCTTTTTCTTTTAGGTTATTTTCTATTAGTTTAATTGCTTGATATACGTTTATATTGGTATACATATCTTCAAAAGTTAAAATACTTGTATTGTAAGAAATTTAAAAATCTGTTGTAACGAATCTGAAGATGTCCAAAAGGAGAAAGTCGACTAGTTACAAATGAATAAAACTTTGTATTGTAAAATGGACATTTATGAATAATTAACAATATACAATATAACGTGAAATATAAAATGAATTTAATTAATTTTATTTATCATGTAGTTTACAGTAAAGGTTATCACAGTATGTGTTCAAAATAACGCCACTTATCTCAATACAGGCTTTACATCGCCGTAATATCGAACCGTTCGACGATTCCAGGCATCTCTGCTGGAGCAGCTGCCGCGCGCCCCACAAGATCGTCCACTGATTGGGGGTTTATACACTAAATTCTTCATATGGCCCCACAGAAAGAAGTCCATGCTTGTGAAGTCGTGGTGGTCAGTTAATGGGTCCTCCACGACCAATCCATTTGTTTGGAAATCTGAGATTCAGATAATATCACGAACCTCGAGGGTAAAATGTGTTGAGATATATCACTAAGGTAAAGGCCAAAAGCTCTGGTAAAGCGTTTCGAAAAAAGAAATCTTTTTATTTTGGTGGGTGTGATAAGTTTTTTTTTAGTCAACGTGGTTTTACTTTCTATGTGCCATTGTTGAACACTGAGTCATTTCCGACCATAGGTTTATTAGCAAAAAAGGGTTTATATACATCCCCTCTACCTCCCTGTTAAGTTTGAATGAATGGAGATCGATGATGTTCAGTGATGAAAGTCGTTTCTCTCTAGGCATGAGTGACAGGACAGTCGTATACAGGGTGTTGCAGATGACTACAGGGCAGTCTAACGGGAAGCTTACCCGCTTGATTGCAGGGGCCGGCTCGATCGATTGGCAGAATGGAGGGAGATGAAGGTGGCCTGCAGCAGCGAGCAGTTTCCACTGTCGGGGAGGGGGGGGTGAACGTCAAAATTGTCATGTTTTTGATAAAATTACCCAATTTTCATTTGATGTCGAGCCGGCCCCTGCAATCGAGCGGGTAGGCTTCCCGTTATACTCCCCTGTAGTTATCTGCAACACTCTGTACATGTTCGTCGAAAACCAAGTGAAAGGTCATTCCATTATGTATACGCCTTCGACTCATCGAGCCAATTTTTGACTTAATGTTGTGGCGTTGCTGTGTCTTGAGTCGCTCACATCTGAAGTATCTGGAGAGGACGTTGAATGCTGCATCTAGAACATCATCCATCCAGTCCGGATCCCTTTATTGGACGACATGTTCCTACGATGCTCGTCCACGTTCAGCTCGTGTAACTCACCATGCTCCGTCAACTTCCTTGACCACCACGCCCACCAGACCTTTCTCCAATCGTGTATGTACGGGACTGGGTTTAACGACGTATCATCCGTGCTCGCCAACTGCCTATGACTCTCGCCCAGTTACGTCAACATGTGAAACAAGCATGGAATGACATTCCTCAGGATGATATTCGTCATCTGTGTGATCGAATACATCCCAGAGCTCAAGCTTGCATCGCAGCAAGGGGGAGGGGACATTATAGACATTATTAACTTTGGGTGTAAATAAATTGGCACCCTGTATTTTCCATAAACGATGTTATACGAGGTTGAAGTTGTGGTCATTGTTGTTTTATCGGCAGGAATCTGAACATAAAATCTCAGAAATGTATCTTTATCCCTTCTTGGGTTGATTTTCATATGCCACCAGTGTATATAAAAGTTAGTTATTGTAAAGTTGTTAACAGGTGATATATCTTCTTCGAATATCTTTTCCTGATAAAATAATTACTTACTAAAGGGTTTACTTACCCGTAGATGAGGTGATTTTAAATTTTGTCTCTTCTGTGAAACCAGGATTTATTGTGGTGCATTTTCCGACACTCGGAGACCGCGTTTCAATCTCCATATCTCTAAATTTTTAAAGCAAAGTTTGTTAATTGTTGCTGTTGTGGATAAGTGTTTAAAATTTATCTTCAATATACAGAAGAAATAATAAATAACTGATCATTAGTCTTACCGGGATTTTCTAGAACAGGCAAGGGGAACAGCCTAACGATAGATGGACAAACTCTCCAAGTTTGTATTCTCTCCTGCAGATACTCGATAAGTGAAGCAACAGATATCAATCTCTTACTTCTTGCCATACACTTGCAAAATATCATGATCGTTGGTAGCGATAACCACCATGATTCTATGTTGGGAATCCGTGATAACTTCTGTGGCATAGGGGCATGGACATACGATCCCCTAAAAGCAAAATATCAAACCAACGTTCAGGTAAGATAAGATAGCCATGCGCCCAGTTCATCGCCGGGGAACGTCAACTATTTCACGGACCCTAGTTTATGAAACAACTGTCAATATGCTCCCCTCCGCTGTGCAAGTCCTGGTCACCAAACTGCAGTTAGGAAATCCCGGAGAGACTTTTTACACAATACTTAAACATACACGAAAATTTAAGATTATGATAATCGATGAAGATCATCATAATTTTTAAAAAAAATACATACAAGGTGTCTCGTCTTACATCAGGATACATGGTCGTGCGTGATCTCCTACATTATATGTATAATACATAATATATTTTAAACCGACAGTTGTTTATCTTAACTTTAATGAATAAATATATTTTTAAGAATTACCAAGGACAACGTTCTTTGCTTATAAGCGTATCCTGTATAATAAGGAAGGTGTAGAATGCAAATGTAAATTGATATAAGAATGTACGGATGGAATACTTTAAGTTCGATAAAACTAAATTTGACCACTCTGATATTAAAATTCGCGATGACTTCTTGTAATCCCACATGTTGGAAACTTTTTCTATATTATTATTATTATTATTATTTGTGGAAACCAAACTCGGATGACGTCCGGAAGCCAAGTCCCGATGGCGGATCCAGATTATTAACCAGCCATTCTGTAATATAATGAGCAGGTACGTATAGTCCAAGATGGTACGAGATAGCTCTATCCGTTTACCTCTGGTTAAAATAGTATAAATATTAGGCAAGTTTATGCTATTGTAAAAACTAATAATTGATTGATAATTGAATAAAGAAAAGGCAGTGTGTAGGATATTATTATAAGTCAACTGCAAACACATTATTATATTCTTAGGGGTTCAAAACTATTGCAAAATTTAGTTTCGAAATAATTTTTGTGATAATGAACATATATTCACTCACCAAAAGTCATTGCACACCTGTCTAATAACGTGTTGAGCCCCCTCTGGCCAGGATAGCGGCGGCGACCTGTCGTGGAAGAGAGTCTACCAGTCCCCGGAACACATCCACAGACACTGCAAGCCATGCCGCCTCCACTGCACTCCATAACGATGCTGCATTTACCAGTTGTGTTGGTGACTCTGACAGATTGTTCGATGACGTCCCACAAATGTTCAATGGGATTGCAATCTGGAGAACGTGGAGGCCAAATCATTGTCCTGAAGTCGGTAGCATGTTCCCCCAGCCACTGCCGTGTCACAAGGGCCGTGTGTGGAGGCGCATTATCTTGCCGGAAGATGCCGTCGCCCGCGGGATAAAAACAGTTCATGAAGGCGTGCAGGTGGTCGCCAAGCAGACTGACATAGGAAGTAGTACGCAGAGTGGATGTGAGATGTACCAATGGACCCATTGCATGGCACGAGAAAACACCCCAGACCTGAAAGGAACCTCCAACTGCCTGAGTGGTCCCCACCTGACAAGCGGGGTCCATGGCTTCGTGTGGCCTCCGCCAGACATGGACACAACCATCGGCCCGATACAGCTGAAACCGTGAGTCTTCGGACCAGGCAATCCTTCACCAGTCCTCAGCGGTCCAATGTCGATGTTGGTTGGCTAGGCGTTGCCGACGATGTGCAGCTGTCAAGAGTGGGACGTCCTCATGGACACAGTTGTGGGACGTCCCTGGTTGTACCAGGGCCGTTCCCAGGGGGGGGGTGCTGAGGGGGCTGCAGCCCCCCTCCCCGAAAGTGGCCATCTTGTCAACTAAATCTGAATAGAATCACCCCATGGAGAATAAAATGAAAAACTGCCTCGACATCTGCTAAGAAAATAAAAACACAGAAAAAACCTAGATGGGGAAAAAACCCAGAAATAAACCGAAGTTCGGAAAGTCACTTTAGAAAACCATTCATACGTATATAATGACAATAAACATCCCCTGTTTAAATGTAAAACATGAAATTTGTTAAATGTAAACATCTGAACGTTAGTTATGGTAAATGAAATAATTACAATTAAATGTATTGAACGCAGAAACTAAAATATACCAAAGTAGAAAATAAATGAAACACTTGTAAAAAAAAATGTGTGGAAGTCGAGCTGTAGATCCATATTCAATGCAATAAAGATACCAAGTTTTGATCAATTGTTCTCCGAATCGTTGACTTGCGTTACTTTATGAGTTTAATGAATTTATTTCAGGTAATAAATGATGTAATTTACAATAAAATGCAACCTGAGGATTAGTTTCCATTTTCATTCGATTTGTAAGCTATGAAGTTTTCACATTTGCATTACATTTGTATAAGAAACGTTTCTTTATTCTTCTTTAAACTGTTTTGTTTCGGTTCGAGACTCTCTCCTCCCCTATCTGAAGAGGTCGCTGAGATAGCAGGTGACGAAAAAAAGCTCAGATCTGGGTGGAAAAACTTATTTCCAGAAATACTTCCGCTGGCAACGCTGCTTGTTACATTTTTCCAATAAATCCCATGTCAAAACAGTAACAAAGTTTACATTGGACAAACAAAAGGAACACTAAGCACAAGAATAAGTGAGCACGAACGAGCAATTAGACTAAATTATACAAACGACCATCTTTAGCAATATAGAAAAATATAACCCATTTTGAAAAAATTTTAAAATTTTAACATTAGAAGAAAATCAAAATAAAAGATAATTATACTCTGTCCAACGAAAGGAAAACTGGACGTGTCCAGTTACATTTCCAATTTCAATTGTTAAGCATTGTTAATTTTACTTAGCAACAATGTCTTACTTACTTACTTACTTACTTTTCAAACCCGCTTATCCGTTAGGGTCGCGGGGGCAGCAGCCCTATGGAGGATCTCCAGCGATCGCCATCTTCCGCCATCAGGCGCATGTCCTCCCTGGTAATATCCAAGCGACTCGCACCCAGATTCTCCATGTAGTCTAGCCACCTGGTTCTAGGCCGACCCCTTGGTCTCTTACCCACCGGCTTGGAAAATAACAACTGCCTAGGAAGACTAGTTTGCGGCATCCGTATCACGTGGCCATACCAGCGCAACTGAGACCTCTCAATGCGGAGAAGTAGCGGCTCAACACCTAAAGATTCCCTTATTGTATTGCTGTACACTCTATCTAGTAGGGTAACACCTGCAACACCTCTCAGAAATCTCATTTCGGCCGCTTGTACCCGCGATCGCACTCTTTCGGACATTACCCAAGCCTCATGACCATAGGTGAGAATGGGGACAAAGATGGATTTGAAGACGGAGAGCTTAGCTTTGTTACTCAGCTCGCGTTTCGTTACCACGGATCGCCACAGTTCACGTCTGACACAGCTTGCTGCACCGATCCGAGCATCCAATTCTTTCTCCTGCCGTCCATCACTCGTGAATGCAATCCCGAGATACTTGAATTTCTCCACCTGTCTCAATGAGGCTCCCCTAACATGGAGAGCGCACTGAGCAGGCTGTCTTGAAAGGACCAGAACCTCGGTTTTAGCCACACTGATCTTCATCCCAGCTTCTTCACATTTGGCTGCAAACCGGTCTAGTGCATGCTGAAGGTTCGTGCGAGAAGACCCAAGGAGGACAAGGTCGTCAGCAAAGAGCAACCTCTCCACCAGGCAGTCGCCCACACAAACACGCTCATCGCCTCGGCCGCCCCTGTCTATCCAGTCCATAAAGGTAATGAACAAGAGGGGCGACAGTACGCACCCTTGGCGAAGTCCAACACCCACGGTGAATGGTCTTGACTTAATGCCATTTATCCGGACACACATCTCAGAGCTTTCGTACAGACTCATGATAGCAACCAGTAATTGCCCATCCACTCCATACTCTTGCAACACTTGCCAGAGCTTCTCCCGAGGAACCCTGTCATATGCTTTTTCGAGGTCCACAAAGCAAGCGTAGACCTCTTTTGCATACTCCCAGGATTTCTCAAAGATTTGCCTTAGAGCAAAGATGTGATCCGTCGTGCTTCGGCCAGGTCGGAAACCACACTGCTCCCCCGACAGTTTGGAGTCGACTATTTCCCGACTTCTCTTCTCCAGACACTTAGCGTACACTTTCCCAGGAATGCTGAGCAAAGAGATGCCTCGATAGTTGTTGCAATCTCTCTGGTCTCCCTTTTTGAAGATAGGGATCACAATTCCTGTCTGCCATTGCTTAGGGGCCTGTCCAGATATCCAAGCAACCTGACACACTCGAGTCAGCCACAGGATACCATCCTGATTTAAGGCCTTTAACATCTCGGACCGGATTTCATCATCACCTGCAGCTTTGCCAGTCTTCAGGGACTTAATTGCCCATCTGACTTCTGTTTCAGTGATACTACCGTGACTATTCTCCGCTCCAAGGTGCACCTCGTATGCCTCAGTTGTTGTTGTCACCGGATTAAGAAGAGATGCAAAGTATTCCTTCCACCTATGCAATACGCTCTCCTCCGTTTTCAGAAGCCTCCCATCTGAACTCTTAATAGTTTGTGATGAAAGAGACTTCTTTCCACGGAGGCGGCGCACGGTCTGCCAGAACACCTTGTTTGCCGAACCATAGTCTGCCTCCAATTTCTCCCCGAACTTCTCCCAGGTCTTGGCTTTAGCTGTTGATACTGTCTTTGCTGCTGCTTTTCGTGCCTCAGTGTACCGCATTCGGCTCGAAGTTGACTTATTTGCAAGCCATAGCAAATAGGCTTCCTTCTTTGCCTTGACAGCTTCTTGGACTTCACCGTTCCACCATGCAGTCCTTTTCTCACCGCCCTGCGCCACACTCAGCCGCTTACGACCACAGCACAATGCAGCCGAAGTAATCACAGCAGTTTTAAACAACTGCCACTCCTCTTCAACAGTACCACGATCACTGGGTAGTTCTTTGAAACTTGAAGATATGTTATCTGCAAAGGTCTTCCTCACAGCTCTATCTTCCAATGCCTCCCATTTGATGCACCAAGTTTGTCTGAACCTAGTATTTCGCTTGGTTGGCATGGATTCAGAGAACCGCAAAGTGCAGACAACAAGGTGGTGATCAGTTGATAGTTCTGCCCCTCTTCTCACACGAGTATCCAACACTGATCGGAATAAGTCAGCTGAAACAATTACAAAATCAATCAGTGACTTCTGGTCCATTGCATCCCTGTACCAGGTATACTTTTGGACATCCCTGTGCTGGAAGAAGGTGTTTGTGATGGAAAGTCCATTGTTGCAACAGAGATCCAACAAGTACCTCCCATTCGCATTTAAATCGGGGTCACCATTCCTCCCAATCACGCCTTTCCACGTTTGGTCATCAGCCCCTACGTGTGCATTGAAGTCGCCCATCAGGATGACAGAATCTGCACTCCCTCTCCTGCTAAGAGCAGCATCAACTTCATCTAGAAAAAGTGGGTACTCTGTGACTGCATTCGGAGCATATGCAACGAATAGAGAGAGAGACCGTTTCCCTATCTGAAGTCTCAGGAGACACAGTCTTCCACCTAAGGGGGTCCAATCTGCAACATAATCTGCCAGCCGGGGACTTGTGAGTATCCCCACTCCCGCCTGGGCAGTCATGTTAGGGTCGACACCAGAGTAGAAAAGCTTCCACCCTCCTTCTAAGTCCACAGTTCCAGAACCCGGACGTTTCGTAGAGGTAATACCTATGATATCCAGTCGATACCGTTTGGCTTCCTCCACTAACTCTGATTCCTTTCCTGTCATAGAGAATACGTTCCAAGTGCCAATTGACAGCACCCGATCCCGTTGTCGCTTTACCAGTTTCTCCTCCTGGGTAAAGGCATGCGCTGCCCCCGACCGTTTCCCCAAGCGCATAGCGAGTGCACTGGTGGGGCTTCTCGGAGGCATTGCTCCGAGATAACAGCCGGGAGACTGTCGACTATTTTTCGAACGAGAGCCTCTGCCTAACTCCCGAACGCGGGTGACTTTAACCTGCGCCACACCCGATGCAGTATGAATTTTCTTATTCGTAGACATCATGAGATATATGTTTGTTTGGATACTCTTCGTCTCACTTCTCAACCATGACTTTTCTGGTAAGGGTGATCCTAAAGTAGCCATGCTACAACCAGCATAGCTCACAGAATCCCTGAAGCACCCAAACCCCTGACCCACGGTAAGGGGGCACCCACGGCAAATGTCTAACAATTGAAATCGGAAATTTAATTAATTTAATTTAATTTATTTATTTAATTTAATTAGACACGCCCAGTTTTTCTTTCGTTGGACAGAGTATAAATGAAACTCTATTTCTAAAACCAAAAGAAAGCAATTTAACAAAACCAAACAATGAAATATCAGAAACATGGTCAGTAATTTAAACAAGGTTGTAACAAACAAGAAATAAAAGCTAATAACTAGAACATAAACACAACAATAGAAACTACAACAATTACAAAAAAAACAAAACAAGCCAAACACAAAAATCAAACAAACAGTAATTCTAAAATAACTTGATGATGGCTTCAGAAGTAGTAGGATCCGAAAACGTTTTTATTTATCATTTATCACTCATCATTTTTATCATGTTTCATTTTATCATTTATCATTATCATTAAGCATATTGAAATATCCAGGAGGATTATCACAAAGAAACCGGTAAAATTTTATTATTTTATTTACTTTAATTTAATTTAAGACATTTACACAATTTAAGAGGTCAATTAACAAAAGATAAATTAATGATATAGATTAATTCTTGCTCATTAAATAAATTTGATTAAAAGCTAATTATCACAAATTTATTTTATAGAGTACATTCATTACTACAGAATTGAGTGGTATGCTTAAGATGTATTAATAATTTTACTTTAACTTAAATTGTATATCGTCTATTTAAATTCGCACGTAAAAAAGTGTACCTTTGACAAAACATTATAGGCAGCAGGGACTTGATTGATATAGAGCCATGAACGAGTGATATTCAACAACGAGTTTTGTTTGTGTTTGAGGCAGTCAGATCATTGTCAACGTCCTCGATTTCGAAGATCCGTCATAGAAAAACAAATAAAGATGTCAATAAATGGTATTTATTCTCTTCAAGCGCAACTCAAAAAGTTTGTTTTCACATTATTGTAATAGCTCTACATGCCCTACGTGATGGCGCGAAAACGTCAAAGCGATATTCAATTTCCTCCCAGATGCGCTTCTGTCTGGTGAGATTGCTGTTATGGTGTCATTTATTCTCTGTTTAAGACTGGGAGCGTCATACGCTTTCACCACATATACCCTGTATCCTCAATAGAATAAATCCAGTGGAGTCATATCCGAAGACCGAAGGGGAGGGACCAAGGAATTGATATCGCCCCCTTCCTATCCATCGGCCAAGAAAGTTGATATCGAAGCAATTTTTTACTTCTATCTCCCGGGGTGGCGAAGCTCCATCGTGTTGAGAGATGATGTGTGGTTGCAGTTCCTGGCATGCGGGATGAGGTAATTTTCGAGCATGTCTTGATAGGTAGCGGCTGAAACGGTATTCTCAGCGAAAAAGAAAGGCTCGATGATTCGATTATGCATAAGTCATAACCAAACATTTAACTTGGGACTGTCGCGAACGTGTTCTATACTTCATGGGTAGAGGAGGTTGTGAGCCAGTGCACCAATCAAAACTAAACTAAATAGTGAAGGTGGACATACCCATAGTAAGCCACATTCCGAATTTCAATCTTCTCCCTCAAAAAAAGTAGAAACTATGATCCATATGTATGAAATGTTGCCTCATCTGTAAACAAAACATTTTCCAGAAAGGTCTAGTCGATTCGATTCGTCTCAGCATATCCTCTGCAAACGCCTTACGCGATTATCTGGCTTCAATTCGTGTACCATTTGAACTTTGTAAGGTGTTAGGCGAAGTCGACGTTTGACTATTTTGTATGCAGATGAAATGGGCTTCTCTAATTTACGAGCCACTCAGCAAATGCTGTAAAAGCGCAAACAAGCGTCGCATTGCAAATAAGCGCCGCATTCAATTAACCGCCGCGGCGATTATCGAAATTGTCAATACCGCCACCGAGTTGATTTCAGTGCATAAGATATCGCGAAATTGTAATTGACGGAAGTGATGGTGATTCAGATTTTGATAAAGAATTGTAAATAATTCATGATTCTATCGTTTGTTCAATAAACAGTGTACATTGTTTTAAAATTTTGCGAATTATTTTTTTCACCACTTCATTTTTCTACCTATTGAGAGAAATAAGCGCCGCATCCAATTAAGCGCCGCACTGAATTTGCTCTGAACCGAATAACCGCCGCGGCGCTTGTTTGCGCATTTACGGTTTTTACGGTACATTTTCTAGGGCTATGATCATACTTTTCCCGAACTCTTTCAGTGCTCTCTGGTTTCGCTGCAGGCCGACCAACACACCTCTAGATCGTATCACTTCTTTATTGTTTTATGACCTGGAGGATTTATTGTTTTATGAGCTGTATGCTGTCTAGACCACAATCATTGGTTTAAATTTCGCAAACCAGAGCACGCATTGAGCCTTTTCTTGCACACTCGCCATTTCTAATTACGTATACAGAAATAACAGCAACCTGTTCTCCTGCATGATCGTTATCACGTGCAAATCGCTCGTTGCCTTTATCAACCCTCGAGATCAATAAACTTTTCGATTTGTCTTCTAGAAAGAACAAAAAAATAGTCAAAACCTTCACTAGTTTTCGAATAATAAATGAATGAAATACTGGAGATAATTAATGTACACCGTGTGGTATATGACAACAGAACTGATTTGGTTATTGTCCGCAGAACAATGACTGCCAGCCAATATGCAGAAAGAGTTGTTAAGCCCCATGATTACAAATATGACACCAGCATTATACGACATGATCATTATGGTAATTACAATGGGCCGTAGAGCATACATGGTATGCCATCCATCTTACCTCCGGCTATACCTAATCAAAAATGGAGACAAAATGTGCTTCAGGCATGGAGAGAATATAAGAGTGCATTCATGCTACTAGTCAATATACCTCCTACTAAACCTGGTTGTTTGCCACGGATACATCGTTTGTGAGTAGAGTGAAACTGTCATCATGTGATCTTTGTTAGTTGACGTGACAAACATCACCATAAAAGTGGGTGAACGTACAAGCACTCTTCATGGTGTAATGCTTTATTTTTAATTACCTTCTTGATTCCGCAGGTTGACTGCTGTTAATCAAAGTACCGTCGGCATTCTTGCCCTCCCAATATAGCAGCCAATCATTTCTCACCATAAAGATTTTTTCTTTTTCTTCTGTCAGTAAATGGTGGACTTCCTTTATCATCAACCTGGTCATCTCTCGACGTCGCATAATCGGGTTGGAAGTCTTCATGCACAATGAAATAATGTTAAAAACCAATTTTAATTTTAATGAAATTTTAATCATTTAATGAAATTTTATTTTCAAAGACTCTGACCTTTATTTCAGGGTGGTTTTCAATGAAGTAAAGCAGAGAATGATTTACATTTTTAACTCTCTCCCAGTTTACTAAACTTAGAGGACAGAAGGTTACCGAAGGAAAGTACAAAGACCGGTTCACGATTTCTTCCTCCATTATGAAAGAGGGATACCTAAAATGAAAGGAGTGAATGAAAAGTATTACGCATAGTAAAGGTAAGGGTCATCTCAATACAATTTCACAGATTTAAAAATTGATAACTGCAACAAAAATGGGAAAAACCCAACGAGTATTATTCTTGTATGGTCTAAAAGCAACAAAATTGTTTTTAGATATTTTGTCAATTGTATCGCACGTCCTTGTATCTTATTATAATTATTATTATTATCATTGTTTGGGGAAGCCAAACTCGGATCAAGTCCGGAAGCCAATCCCAGATACGGACCCAAAAGAGGGCCAAAGCCCAAGGGACTCAAATGCGAGGGAGGGAAAGTTATGCACTCGTGGGAGTATTGATGTTTGGGTGTAGGAATTTCCTTACTATGTGACAGGTGTTTAGAATTGTGGCTTTCTGTAAGGTTTTGTATAAGTGTGGGTTTAAGTTTAGTGTTGACAGGCTTTTGTGTAGCGAGTGTGGAATAACCCCAGTGGCAGAAACAACGATAGGGACAATGTGTACTCTGTTAACTCCCCAAAGGCGTTTTATTTCATGTGCAAGATCCGTATATTTAGTGATTTTGTCAGTGTATGTCTTTTGTAAATTGTGTGTGTTGGGGATGGAGATATCAATTATGTAAGTCACTTTGTTTTGCTTATCTACTAGTGTAATGTCTGGTCTGTTATGAGGGATAGTTTTGTCAGTGATTATAGCTCTGTCAAAATATAGTTTATGTGTGGTGTTCTCTAAGACAGTGTCGGGGATATATTTATAGTAAGGAGTGTGAATGTCCCTTAGCTTGTGTATCTTAGCTAGATGTTGATCTATGATGTTGGCTACCTGGTTATGTCTGTGTAAATAATCTGTCTGCGTGAGTATTTTGCAACTGGATATGACGTGTTGGATGGTTTCCTCTGCGATGTGGCATTTCCTGCAAGACCCTTTGATAATATGGTTTCCTCTGCGATGTCAGTCGAATCTTTGATAATATGTTTTCTTTTTATTATTATTATGCGTCTTTAAAGGGACAAAAATATTAATATTTATTGGAATTTGTTTGTTGGCAGGTCAAGATATAGTTTGTGAGTATTGTTTAAATGTGCTGTTTATGGTTGTTTCATTTCGTCGATTCACATTTTAATATTGTTTGTCGAAGGTTCAAGGGCATTTCATTTCAAGTCTTGAAGGTATTAAAGGGAAATGTTTTTTCGCGGAAGGTTGAGATAATAAAAAAGGATTGAATAAGTAAGAATTTAGTATTTATTTAATCAGCTGCATGGATAAGTCAATCAAGAATATAATGTGCAGGGTGTGTGTCATGTCTCCAGCCGAGCTCGGCCGAAGATTCACGAAGAAGAAACCGAAAGTGAACGAAGAAGCTACGTTCAGGCCCGACACCCGGCGAAGACAGTACACTTGCCGGGCGCCGCAGAAAGAGCGAGTCAAAGCTCTCATTGGCTTCGCATAGTTCCGTGAATAATAAGCTCATTAAGGGGGCTTATAAGTGGGCCGATGAGAGCAAATCGTTGGAAAGCGATGACGGAGCAACCAAAGACAATCTAGATGGAAGGACCGCTTTAGTTTTCTTTGTCTACAAAGTAACTTAGTGTGAATTAACAGATTTGGACTTTATACCAGTTATTACAACAGTTATCAGTGCCAGCGAGTGGAAAGAACTTTTTGTGTGTGAGTGGCCCTCCCCTCCCCCCAGTGAACTCCGGGGGAAGATTCAACATGGTGATGATGATTGCTGACGGTCCCTTTGCTGTAGGGGCGTTTATGAAAGAACTTTATGCGAAGACGCGTATACCGCCAGTTTTACCATCTGGAGATCCCGCAGTTGCTGTCCTTCAGAGACTATCTCCGAGCGAATCAAGGATGCTCTGTAGGCAGCGTAATGTAGCTGACGGAATTGTGTCTGCCGATTTTACTATGGTAGGACAAACCACCTTGTTTATGCTGAGCCCAGCTATCTTCCAATCCTTATCTGGGGCGCCTCGCCGTTCATGTCCGAGAAGTATTTAAAGGTTTGGTTTGGTTTGGTTTGATTGGTATTAACGTCCGTTTCAACTGCCATGGTCATTTCAGGACGGCGTTATAGGGGCCGCAAATTTTGCCTCACAAGGGTTCTTTAACGTGCAGCCGGCAAACGACTACACGGGATCAACGGCTTTACTTCCCTTCCGAATGAAGTGCGCGATCTCAGGATTTCCCCCCTGAAAAAATCCTCGTCGTCCTCGGCCGGGGTCGAACCCGCGTCCTTGGACATCAGAGGCGGTCACGCAGCCACTGAGCCACCGAGGCCGATAGTATTTAAAGGAATACATGTCCGACTATGGGGAGGTTCGGAGAGTTTCGATCCACAACATCCTGACCCTGCAGAAGACTGGCGATATAGTTGTGGGCATGAATCTGCATAAAGACATCCCAGAACACCTTGTGATGCACGGAGAACGCGTCTCCGTGTCTTACAAGGGGCAAAGGCAGTGCTGCTGGTACTGCAAGAAACCTCAAGTCAGGAAGGATTGTCCTCTCCTGAAAAAATGTCAACGTGTGGTGGGCAAATATCATCGTTGCCTGAAGAGGACTAATGCAACACCAGCAGCCCCATCATCACCGCCTAGGGATGAGTCGTCCCAGCAAGCATCAATGATGACAGAACCTGCCGATCCGCCTGTGCCACGCAGAGCTAGGCCGCCTTCTCCTCCACCTCGGAGGCTGCGTACGACTCCTAGGTTCGGAGGTCCCTGCAGAACCTAGGAAGGAAATGACACCTCCTCCTCCGCCTCCAGCAGTTCGGGAAGTAGCTCCCCCCCACTCCTAAACCATCGAGCGACATTTCGATGGTGGGAGAGGATAGCTTTTCAGAAGAAGACGTCAACATGTCAGTAGGTTCAGGATCGATGTTTGCAGCGGAGGATTTCTTGCGGCGACGAAGAGTCCACGCAAGAAGCGATCCAGATGGCATCATAGCAGGAGGGACGAGTTCAGTACTTCTTCTTCCACGGAGCGTGATAGCTGCGCAGACCGATAGCGCAGCCATTCTTCTTCCTCGAGCCGTGCACGATCTCCGAGGCAGAAGACAACGGAGCCAACTCCAACATCTGAGAGGCTGAAGCCTCCACCTGATACAGGTCAGCTTCTGACATCGTAATTCCTAAATGATGGTCATATCACTGAACGTACGATCCCTTGGTTCTTCTTTTAAGCAATCGGTCTTATCGACATTTATCGCCCTGTACAAACCAGATATACTTCTTCTTCAGGAAGTAAAGTTAGCGACTTCACAGCAGTGTTACAATCTTCCCGGCCTTCGCAGTTAATATCCAGATGGACAATTTTATATTAATTCTTCATCGCCACATAAGAGGTAACTAGTTACCATCATTTTTAACCCCCTTCTTGGTGGTGATGATTTGTGTATTTGATTGCGAGTACAGGGTGATCTCATTGGATATTTCATCATCTAGCTTCGAGTTCCGATTGCTTTTTGTGTATGCTCCATGCGACGACGTAGACAAACGAACTTTTTTCAGTGATTTGGGCAATTTTTTGTGCACATCATTACCTGTAGTGACTACTGGAGACTTTAATTGCCATCCGGACGAGTATAACATCTTTTCGTCTGGATATGTGTTTCAACTATGCCAGCAAAATGCATTGTTTGACTTATGGACAAAAACTTCTATAAATAATCAGCGTGGGCCTACATTCCATCGAGGGCCGAATATGTCTTCAAGGTTAGATTTATTTCCTCGTAGACAATGCATTTACTGGTGCTCCTGGAATAAATCTGGAGACAATGCATGCTCGTTCTCCGACAACAGTGACGACACTTGATGATCTTGGAATCCTCGACTTCCAGCATCAACTGCAGGTACTGCTCTTCATCGTAATTGGTTCCTGAACGCTTCTCTACTTGATGAGGAAGAATACAAGGGTATGTTCGTTCAGTTTGTGGAAAAACATCTCCCCAATTTGCCTCCGGCGTTAGCTTCGTGGATAAATTTCAAGAGTAAATTAAAACTTTTTTTCGGAAAATTGGATTGGATGCTGGTAGACATCGTCATCGTTACCTCTCTGTTTCAAGAAATCCTGCGTCTTCTTTACAACTCCACTCAGAGGGAAGAGTTTGTTGATGACATCAATCAGCTGATGAGCGAGATCAATGCTCTGATGATCCGTAAAGCGGCCGGCGCAGCACTCAGAGCCAAACTTACTGGGCTGCTGACTTTAGGCATATGCCATCAGCAGGTTTTTCCGAGGAAAGATGTCGAAGTAATAAGAAACGTTGTCATCATTTGAAGGTAGAAGGTAGGATAATGGAGTCGGACTCCGACATCTTGTTAGTCTTCCGTTCCCACTTCTTATCCTTTTTCGCCAATCCAATTGGTCCATCCTATGTAACGAAGCAATGGATAGAGGCACTGAGTCATTTTTCAGAGGAAAGTGACCTGTTTTTAACTCTTCCCTTCACTGAAGATGAAGTAAAGAAATTTCTGGCAGGGGATGGTCGTCGTGAGTCTAGTCCCGGCTTGAATGGCATATCATATTCTTTTTACTCCGCGACCTGGAAACTTCTTGGGCCTTTTCTGGTGCGAGTATTCAACTCGATTATTAGTGATCTTCTTCCATCACAGCGGATTTTGTTGTGGGGAAAATCATCTTACTCCCCAAAGTGCAAAACCCCGAACTAGTGTCCCATCTGCGTTTCTTTTTTAAGGTGAATACGTTACCATTACCTACTTCGCTGCCAGTGGTTATGAATTTACCCAACTGGACTTTCTTAAGAACTTACAATTGGATTTAGTACCTGTTATCCCTAGATTGCGACAATTGGATCATCAAGATTGGAGTCATCTAAGACTTTCATGGTTCTTCCAGCAGTCCAGTCTGAGTGCGACCACTGATATCTTTCGTTTGCACTCAGATTATCCGTAGGCAGCTATTTTGAAAGCGATCAAAATGATTGTTTTCGAAAGAAATGTGTTTAATTTTCAATGGAGACTGCTGCACCACGGGTTCATCACCCTCCAACGTTTACGTTTGTGGAGAGTGGTAAGGTCTGGTCGTTGTCCAGTTTGTGGTATTGATGAATCTGTCCAGCATGTTTTCTTTGAGTGTCCGTTCGCACAGTCCATCTGGGATCGTTTCAAGCAGTATTATAGTTTAAGAGATTTTTCGTATAGTTCTGTGCGTTTTCTGCTTGACGTTCCCACCGGCGATTCACATAAATTGGACGTAGCCGTGCCAATCATGTCTTAAATAAAGAAGTGTGGTGTGCCTACGTTGAAAGATCTTTTGGGCGCACATCGTCTACGTCATCACCTTCTGTAGTGTGGAGAAAAGCTGCCTTCCATTTGAGATCTTTCTTGCAGCTTGAGTGGCTACGGCTAGGTCCTTTGGTGTTTAAACGCAGATTTACAGCTTCCAAGCGTTTATGCTCGTTCGTCGGAGGGGACCGGTCTTATCTTTTCACCTTCCCGACAGAGTTTTGACGGTTCGTCGGAACCGCGAACGGACCTCAATATGAGACGTTTATAAAAGCGTAGCAGCCCATTTTAAGGGCTGCACGATCTTTTACAGCATGGGGGCTACATGCCTGCTTCGATGATTTATGATAAGGCATCTGCTGAGGCAACAACATCAGCCTTAGCTACAACAGCGGAAGGATCGCCTCTGCTATTCGAAGGACCAGATCGAATCCATGCATTTCTCGCTCAAACGATAAGGAGGAAAGGATTTTGTCCTCGGGCAAGTTGTAAGATTCGAATACCATTAATACATTGAATATTTCCTCCGAATCAAACTTAGCCATACAGAGGACTTCTGAGGCAAAACGTTTCCGCGAAGAAGGCGAGATCGTATGAAGACTCGAGTAACCAAGGAGGCAACGGAGGTCCTCGGCATCAAGGAAGAATCCCGTCATCAGACAGCGAGCTCCAAGCCAAGGAAAGTGAGCTATCATGGTGATCACCCTCAAAGAAGCAAAAGGAACTTGTGAATAAGCAGACAAGCGATTTAAACTTTTTGACATTTGATTATCATAACATTACTTGCCCTGTCTCAAAACGACAGAAAGCCACTCCAAGGTGTCGGACCCACATTTATTGCTAACCGTCCCGGCCGTCTCTGAATTTTACGAACTGGAAGTCTCAGGCCCAGGTCTCTCGTCGGACGTCCCGTGCTCATCAGCCGGTGCTGCCCATGCAACGACTGTTAGATCTTCGCAGCCTTCAGCGTTGACAACACCTAGCCTCCGGGAGGAATGGGCCATCGATACCACTTCATCGGAAAGCATTGCAAGCTGTGGCCTCGCATTTGAGATCTCGACTTCAACTTTCGACGCTCGACGCTTGGCTTCTCCGGCGTCGTCATACGGTAGCGTAATTAGAGTGCTAAGACTAATTAGTGTGTGTGTTAAGTTTCATTAAAGCAAAATTCTCACCGTCTCCTACTCTGTTGTCTACATATATGAACAAGAATTTTTGTTATACAAATGGTTGTATTATTTATTTCATCATTTAATAAACCTGGGAGAGTTCAGTTACAGATTAAAAAAAACCTTAATTAGACCTACGTTTGTTAATTATGTGGCCTGCCTTTGAAAAAAGTCTTTCAGAAGGAATTGATGTTCCCAGCACGCAGAGACGAAAACAGGAGAAGGAAAACAAAAAAGTAAATAAATAAATAAATAAATAAAAAAGGATGAAGGAAGGTCACAGGCCAGGGTCACAGCTGACCCCTAACAAAAATTTTTCAGAGGAAAGAAAAACAAATTGATTGTATCAGACCATCGATTACATCACTACCCCAAAACATCGATTGTCGCACGACACTATTTCACGCCATATTTATGTGCCTTTTGTTCTTTCGTACTGCACATCCACATACGATAGCATCAACTTCTAATCCGATACACATTACAATGGATCCAAGATTTTACCAGCTTTTATTAGCTAATCTTCAATGTTATTGATTGTAGCTAATGTTTTTAATTTATTAAAAGGTGGTGGATATGCTGCTCTTTCATGATTGGCTAGCGTATTTGCTGCTGATTGGAGAATGTTGACGCACACAAGCGTCGAGCGTCGAAAGTTGAAGTTTTTCAACGCACTGAACGCACAACGTTCGCATGACGCACGACCACCGGACACACGGAAAAAAGTTATGTGAGCCGAAATTAACGCACTACGCAACGATGGCGCAACGCACAGCGCACGTTATGTGAACCAGGCTTTAAATGGTTTATCTTAGAGGGAACAACGAATATTTCGGGCGTAAAACGCAATGTAGATATAGAATGGTAAATTTCTACTCTCTGACCAAAATCGTAAGCTGTTCGTTTTGCGTTTTATACCCCTCTCGGCGCTTCGCGCCTCACTGATCACTGTTTGCCGAAGACATTCTGTCTACGACGTCCCCCTCCGGGGGCAAGATAAATATACAGGGTGCAAATGGACGTAGGATATTTAAGGATATATAGAGGATGAAACTCTGAGCAAAAAAGTCTAGTCGCGTTTTTCGATCTGTGGCTCCGTTAAAAAGTTAAAGCGCTTTAAAGTTCGGTATCGGTAAGGAATATCGGTATCGGCCAGGGTGATTCTAAAAGGTCGTGCCCAAAAGAAAAGGCAGATACAGGATGAAATTCTCAGCAAAAAAGTCTAGTCGCGATTTTCGATCTGAGGCTCCGTTAAAAAGTTATAGCGCTTTAAAGTTTTGTGACGTCACTTCCGGAAATCTATCTTGGTACAGACGCTGAGCAATTTATAACTTAGCGCTATAACTTTTTAACGGAGCCTCAGATCGAAAAACGCGACTAGACTAAACTAAACTAAAATCTAAAATTGTAACTCAAAAATAACCAACAGGAAATATCAACAAGACATTTATTTGCCAAAAGAACTGAACGAAATAAATTATTATTACCCCACACAAATATCAATGATAAACAAAGACTAAACCTCCCCCATAAACGAACAACACTGACATGTGTCACAATATCATCCACGAAAGCTTTTATTTTAAACGTCAAAGGCAGAGAAAAGACTGGAGCCAGTACAGTTACAAATAAAATATGAACCTTGTGGGATTCCTCGTTTGGATGGGTATTGAAATGTTTGATGATTACATTTTTAAATATTGGTTCGATTGGTAAACAAATCTTGAATTAAATTTAATAACTGAAAGTTCTGTAATGACCGGCGGCTGAATAACTTCAAGTGGATTGTCAATCTATTTGAGGTAAGCAATAGCTAATTCAATCGGTAAGGTTTATTGTTCGTGGCTTACCAACAAATTTCCGTAGATTAAAATAATTATTTGGGCGGTTAAGTATTGACGTTTTACCTTCCTAATTTCAGATTTATAAATTTTTTTGTATTTCTTGTGATCTTGATATTTCGGGTTCTTCGTTCTTATAAAAAGTTTGTATAAGGGTTTCCTATGATTCCAGGTTTCCAATACAGATTTATTCCAACAGGGTACCTGTTTGTTTTAACCATTATATTTCTGGATAGAAATACTGGCCTTAAATAGTAAATTACATAAGGACTGAGTCAGAATTTGGATCTTCAAGTCGGCATTATCAGCCTCAAAAAAGAGCAATTAATCGTAAGATTGTAAAGAGCTTTTGAAGCAGGGTCTAGTAATGTTATTAAAATTTATGTTGCATTCAATACAATAATTTATTTAAGCAGACATTTAGCTTTTCTCCTTTTATTATAATCTAAGTAATTTACGGTCGGACATTTAACATTTAACGATATTATGGTGAAAGATAATCGAAAATCCTACAAGAAATTCATTCTCAGACATTTCCATGAATTCTAATAAATTAAAAATGTCGTTTCCCCACACCATAACAATAATCTGTTAATTTTCAAAGACCGATGTGCTCTTTATGACAAGAAAATCGCCACTAGGAAGAATACAATACAAAACAATACAATATCTCTTTTAACGGCATTAGCTTGAAGACATTGGTAATTATTCTTAGCTATCTTCCTGAAAGCTTGAATTCTATATTCTTAGCTCCTCAATCTCAATATTCACGACCACTTGTGAACGTAGTTTATTTTCTTATGTTCCTCTGGTCATCGCCATTGTGCAATATTTTGCAGTTCATTTAATTTAGAAACTGCAGTGTCCTTATTCACTTATTTTATATCTTTGTGACGTTATCACGTGTTATGTAGAGACTTTTTTTGGGAAAACTTGGTTAGTGGAATAATAGCAGGTATTATTCAGTTTTATGGTGGGAATGTGAATAAATATTAATTTTGGTGATAGGTCTTTGCTATGTTGATAGAATTGATTATTTTACTGTTAGACACTGATAATACTACACGATTGTGAGAGTAATGGACGGGAGGTGTTCTAACAGGATGAACTTATTCTTTTTGGAATTTATGTGATTTAAGCAGAAATTGGTCTGTGAATTAATTGGTGGGAAGAATTATTGGGTTGACTTAAGGATCATTTGAGTCATGGAATGAATGTAGAGTTATCATGCTAAATTGTGTTTTTTTTTTTGTTGTTGATCTTAGTGAGATGAGTTCTGCCGAATCAGTAGACTGGAGGAGGCTGAAGGCTCTCCGCCCTGGTCGCTTGAGGGGGGAAGGTTAGCCGAGATACGCCGAGGCGGCTGTGAAACTCCCGCAGCCCGTCGAAGCGATCTGGTGGCCTCACCTCCCAAAATAAGCGCTCGTGTAGGCTCATCAAGTAGGTTTATCAAGTGCAGATTCATTATGGATGTTATTTATGAGTTTATTAATTGAGAGACAGTAATGTAGTCATAATGAGTTCTGGCCTGACAAAGAATTTGAGGGTGGGCTATGTTGACGAAAAAGGCTGCTGTGCTGAATTCACAGTCAGTTAATTAATCAGATGGCTTCTCCTTTCATTTTTGGAGTATTCAGGCTCATCAACATTGATAGTGACATGGAAATTCGACATGGGGGGTGTCAGGTGTCGGAGTTGACCTGGTCAACCCAATCAGGTAGAGCTCCGCACGCTGTACATTCCGCCCAAGCTCACTGCATCAGGGTGACAGTGAACTGCATCATCGGACAATTCTATACATAGTTAGCATGTAACGGAATCATTATTGGAAATTGGAAATAAGAAATTGGAAATTGGAACCCCGACATTCTTCAGAGCGAATTGGAGCAAGTGACTGAATTTTATTCAAGTGAGTGGCATGATTAGGAGCCCAACATTGAGAGAGGAAGACAACTACATATTTGAAATCTTCTGTTGAACTTAGTGGGGACACTTTGAGACCTCCAGTGGACTCACTCACTAATCGATCCGGACCAATTCAAAGTGTGTTTTTGTGCTTCAGTGTGATAAGTGAAATAATTTATGGTCTGTTTAAATTATAAAGTGTTTTGTGCCCAAGTATGGATTAATAGTGATCACAAGTCTGCAGGTGTCTGAAACTACATGATTGTAAGTAAGAAAGAAAACTTTTGATTTATAGAATTTCTTAGATTGTCATGACAAAGGTATGATAAAGAACAATTTGAGAGAACTTCATTAGAATTGAGTTTTTAGTAATGCTATCTCTATCCTCAGAGCGATTGAAGAGCTTGAGATTTGCTCATTGAATATTTATCTCATTTACATTTATTGAATTTTTGCATATTTATCATAGTTGTAAGTAACTGGGGACTTAGGATTAACTTTCTTCTTGAGCGTTAAGAACTATCACTTCTTTCCTTAGATGTAAGTTTTTATATATTTTTGTATCTCATTGGTATTCTTTTATCCTTGAATAAAAAGATGTTTATTTGATTCTAATCCTTGCCTATCTTATTGGAATAAATAAGTCACAACCTGCCACTTTTTAAAGAACCCAACCTTTGTCCTTGATTGAATGTTTTGATTGTTTTAAAAGGGTTGATAGAGCAAGCTGAATTTTGAATTCATTGCATTGGATTCTGGTGGTGATAAAAAAGGGGGGGGGGGGGTCCAATCAATGGGATATTGGATACATTGGCACCCTTCATATAAGGTGGTACAATCAAGGGTAGAGGTTACATCTTAATATTTATTAAGTTCAGTGGCGGCTTATATTTAACAAAATGAATTATATAAAATAGCCCAAATTAAAGGTAAACTCCACGGAAAAAATCGACTTTATTTTTTTTTTGTATCATAACATTAATCCAGGTTAATAGAGTATATATCATACAAAATTTTTCGATTTTTCCTAATATTTTATTAAGAAAAATGCCTCGGAAAATTGAAAATTTGCGGGGGATCTTTCATTCCGTCTCCACGGAACAAGCTGTCTTTTCCTGCCGCGAGAACCTCGGGGAATTTCGTCGCCGAGATTCTAGTCGCAAGGGTGGTTTACATGGATGCATAGTTCTGCGATGAATCGCATATCCCATGATGCATCAGGTCGAGTTACATTGCATGAACGCATGCGATACTGTGATACTGCGTCGAATCGCACGTCGCATGAAGTTCGAGGGGTTCAAACTTTTTACCGCTGCGTTACTGCAATTCAGGTCCCCTTTCCAAACAAATGTACTTCAACATATATATCTCACATGTTTCGATGGTATCTGGCTATACGAATCTCGTATTAATCTATTTCTTATAAAATGAATTAGAAATATTAAAAAAATTTTCATTATAATGAACAGCCAATCATTATTGGTATCATTCAATTTTTTTTCTTATTATTCATTTATTTTATCTTTATTTGCATTTTTGTTCTTATTTTCTATTTTCATGTTTTTTGATGAAGGGCAATATAATTTTCGGTATATTTTCTAATTTTATCTTCTGTTTCAAATACTTTATTTTCGTTTTTGAAGCATCTCTTTCTTATTAATCATAAATTTATTATTTGTTTCTGGTAGTTCCATCGTTTTGGAAATAAGGGATCGATTGTCTTATTTTCCCACTTTTTTAATTGTTTGGAAAATTTAAATCTCTTTAGATTTAATATCGTTGGGGAAAAATTATTACATTTCATTAATTTGATTTTAATTTTAATTCCAATCCCAAAACACGCAAATAAATTATAAACCAAAATTCCTAATATACAACAAAAATTACAGAAAATGTTTTTGTACATAGTAAGCTTTATGTAATTTTTTACTGTATTTAAGGAATTTTGGTTTGTAACTTATATTTTGTATATTGCGTTTGGATAAATATAAAATTAAATTTTTTTTTAATATTTTCCCTTTTTTCGACGAATTTTTAAAGTTTTTACAAATTGATTACATACAGTTTTACAAGAATTTCATACATTTCTAAATAGATTTAATACAACTTTTATTAATAAAATTCAAACATCAAGTAATAATATTTGAAAAAATGGTAGGAAAATTCTGCGACCCGGATTCGTATCAGGAACTACGAGTTAATACCATAGCCTACATGATAAGAGATGGTTAATACATAATAGATTTAATACTCTTTTAAAAGAATTTAATACCATTTTAAATGAATTACCGGTGAAATACCCCCTCAGTACAGAAATACGGAAGAATGATTTTTTTTTATTAATACTATATTGTAAATTTTAGTTTAACTATACAGTGTTTAACTGTTACTCTTTATGTTACATTTTGTTTGTTTACAATTTGTTTATGTTACAATTTTGTTTTCTGTAATTTAATTAAAATAATAAAAAATAAACTATCTGTGAATTTACTAAAACAAGATTTCAAAAAAAATGTTTTCTTCTTACTTAATTTTGGTAATTAAACTCCATTTACACTGAAATAAAACATATGTTATATTTATTTAAAATTGTATTAAATCTATTTAGAAATGTATGAAATTCACGAAAAACTGTAATTTATTGTTTTGAAGTAACCATGTTATCACACTCATTTATTTTTCTTATTCATTTTAATTTTATATATTTGCGAAAATAATGGTTATTTTATAAGAAACAGATTGATATATTCTTGATTTCTGTAAGGAGCCATGAAAATAAAGAAAGGAATCATGTATTAAACAACAGACATCGAGGACTCTACTTTATTTGCTGTGCTCTTTGCAGAAATAGCACCCCCCCCCTCCCCTGTTGGTCCAGTGGAAGCACCGACACTGCTATATATATGAATTTCTTTAGAGATTGTCAGTTCAATCACATCAAGGAGCTTTATATCAATATATATGGACAGTCTAGTGATATATTTTTTCTAGATGGCTAAAAACTTCATTAAAAAAGGCAGGAAGAAACATCGTCGCTGATGCTTCGCTAAACATCGTTGCTTCGAGAACTTTTCAACCCATGAGCACTTGCGCAATGAGAATCGGAGCGAACGCATGCGGTGTATGTAAACCGGAGGCTCCATTTTGCAGACGCAGCTTTTAATCGCACCGAGGCACATCGGCTAATCGGACAACGCACCATCGCAATATCGCATGCGAACGTGCGTCCATGTAAACCACCCTTAGAACGATTCTACATATCCTAAGATTTTGCTAACCTCTTTTATGTGGGAATGCCTTCAATTTGTTCTCTGTTTGGATGTGTAAATAGACAATCGGATAATAATTTCACGTTTCATATATTTCCACAATCAGAATCGCTTAAAAAACAGTGGATTAGTAGTTTTTGACAGCGAGGGAATTGGTATCCAACTCCAGGCAGCATTGTGTGCTCATTTCGAAGCGTCTTGCTTTGTTTACGCATCCGCCGTTGTAAATTCAGTATCAATTCAAACAAGAAATTCGCTGAAAGTAGATCACATATAAGGTGGAACTAGATGCTCTTCCAACTCTAAAGGGGCCTGGCGTTCTTCAAGAACAACGACCGCAATAGCATTCGTTAAACGCCGAAGGAACGAGGAAGTGGCCTTAAGCGGGTTTCACAAATTCCTTGCGGCACACACCGCAAACCGTTTCACAAATAATTCGAGCCGAGCGGTTGAGTGCAGAGCTTGCGGACGAAGTTCATCGTGTTGAACCTGGGCGGCCGCGGCGGCGGCGGCAGCGGCAGCAGTGGTTCAACCATTCAGAAAAAACTAAAGTACATGTAAATTCTGGGAAGGAATAGCACGTACTATGCACAGACTTCATTTCGAACCTGCACATGGGCCGACTTCATTTCAGTCGAGAATAGAATAAATACGGCAAGCGGGCGATTAATGGCGGACAACCAAGGAGTTGTTGTTGTGACTTGTATGACGTCATAACCACCGACCAATCGGATTCAGCAACAAATGTAGGCGCTTGCTGTGCCGCTTTTTTTCGTGAAGTGGATCCGCAAGGTTCGCGGCGCCGCCGCCGCCGCCGCCGCTAGATTTTTATTTGTGAAACCCGCTTTAATGTGCACACGCCGACGCGGCAAGCATAAGATCCCGTTTCACGGTTTAATACACAGTGCTGTATATAAGCATTTAATTCTGCTAACAGCCCTTGTACATCGCTGTCACTGTCGGTCTTGTTTTCATATTCGTAATCCATTGTACAGGCCCGTAACCGGGGGGGGGGGGGTCGCGGGGGGGCGACGGCCAACCCATTATGGAAAAAGGTCCGACTCAATGGAATTTTTGAAAAAAGGTCCGCCTCGGTGGAATTTTTGAAAAAAGGTCCGGAATTTTTGGAAATCGACCCCCCCAAGATAACGTCCTGGCTACGGCCCTGTTGTAGGCCTAATCCACTGCGATGCCCTGACCAGGGAAGCGGGAGAACTGATAGCGGTGCCTGCACTGCCCTGACAATTTACTGATAGCAGCGCCTGCGATAGCGTCCAATGTATGACGTCACGATTTCGAAACTGCTTCGCACCTCGCGGCAACTTCTGACGTCACAGGTGCTGAAACGTGGCGTCAGTGTCGATCGGGGGGGGGGGGGGGGGGGAAAAAAATGAAAGTTTTTTTTATATATTTTATCAGTTTTGAGTTCGAATTGAAAATTTTTATACATGCTACGTATTGAGACCTTCATCTTTCATTTTAAACAAAGTTGTTTTGAGTGTGGAGTTTACCTTTAAGGTTTAATCCATTATACTCGTTATCGTTAAATAAAATTTTCGTCAATCAATTTTACTGGATTTCAACCGACATAAAAACATTTTAATAATTTCAGGCCGTGTATACCCGTTTATTTCATTTATTATCACGTATAAGTGCAATTGGTAGTGAAAATATCCTTGGTTTCTTGGGGGATATTTATATACTTCCACTTTATTTTGGCGCCTAATTAAAAAGGATATCAAATACAAGACGGCTTCTAAAAAATATAAAAAATGTTTTGTCATGGTTTAGTTTCACTCTTCTATTGTGAGAAATAATCTAAATATGCTTAAATAAAATATGTTATAAAGAAATTTCTACAGATAATTACTTCAGATAATTATTAATTATTCCAATGGACTGATAGATAAACATTGTTAACCCAGTTATGGACGCCAAAAGCCAAGTAATTTTCCAGAAAATGCTGATTTTCTGATTGATCAAACTTACAGAAGGGATTGAAGATTTTTGGGCAAAATTCATGAATACCTCCTTAAAACCGGTGTCCTCCTTATAAGTTACCTGAAATAAAATGGAAACAAATTTATTAAAACAAATTAAGACTTTATTCGGAATAAAGATAAAATCATGTATAACTCTGATTCACTAGACTTTACTCGCTACCTTAAAACCATAAATAAAAAATAATCGTGAATAAAATATTAAAAAAAATCAAATTAATCGGATTGCAATAATTCGATAATAATAATAATAATAATTCGATTATAATCAGATTATTTTGATTTTTTTACGTCATTAATTTACGTTCTTTAAAGCTGTAGCTTATGAAGTACCATTATAAACAAGCACTATTGTCTTTCTTTCCTATTAAACAACCAAAATTGTATGAATAGACAAATTAGGCTTATCTTTTTTCATTTACAATATTTTTTTATTTAGAAGTTACAAATAAACAAACTTCTAAGGAATACCAAACTGTTAACTAAGCTTTTGTTATTGCAAAAAGAGTATACCGTAACTATTCTACTATAATTAAATTTAACCAAGACAAGCATAACTACTACCAGAGCCGGATATAGGGTAAGGCAAGTGAGGCACTCACCTCGGGTGACAATTGTAAGGCGGCGCCAATTTGGAGTTATTTTATCACCAATATATTTTTAACTTTTAAGCATTTTTTTATTGCTTTCCATTATTTTTCAATTTTACATACTTTTTTTTTTTGTTGTTTTTATTTTTCATTATTTTTAATTTCATACCACTTATAACATTTGTAAACATTACATACATTACATTTATCCTGAATTACTTTACAATAATTAGTTAATAATTTCAAGTGTTTTGATTTTTGACATTGATAATATTGTTTTTAATTATAAGTCTCTGGTAAGTCAATAAATCACAATAAAATATTGGAAATTTACAGATGGCTTCAAAAAAACCCAGTGATGCTCAATACAGGAAAAAGCTAAGATTGAGAGAAGAATTAAATCAAGAATGTGCAACTTCATTGCATAAATGGTTAGAAACATGGAGTCCTTCCACCGATTAAAATCTCAACATCAGATATTGCAAATTTAGAAGTGGTTAAAATCTCAGAAAACACTGTATGTGAATCTACATGCTTGAAAGTGAATCTACAAAAAAACCTGAGAATGAAAAAGGAGAGGAACATGCTTCTATCAATTTAAATGATCCACCATGGCCATTAATGTCAGACAAACTAAGAATTTTCTTAGTCGAACATGGTCCAGATCAGGGGAAAAATGCAGGCTTTAGAGAATCTATATCAGATGGTAAAGAATTTTCCAAAGAAGAGTTTTTAAAAAAAGTATCCAAATGGAGAGGTGATAAACCGTAACTGGCTTATGTACTCCAAATCATCCTTATCAGTGTTCTGTTTTCCATGTATTCTATTAAATTTTTTTTATTTAATGGGTGACCACTTCTGAGTTATTGCATTTCTAATTCCAAATTTTCATATTCTGATTATCATAATGTGGGGATGGAAGAGGGCGCCATTTAGCAATGTTGGTTCAGGTGACAAATTGTCTAAAACCGGCTCTGTAATACACCCGTAATGCTAAAAGTATTTCTCTACCGGTAACAAAACACGGTTATTCTCACAGGTGTATCTCTTACAAAGACCTAAAACATTGGTCTACTCTTCCTGATGCAATCCGGCTACTTGCCCCATACATCCTAATCAGGAAGACATTAAAACAGTGTTTCAGCCATTGCCAGACCGTATCTTAGGTATGCGAGCCACTTACATAGTTTTAATCTACTGATTAGTTTAAAACTCTATTATGCAATTATATAGATTTTGGCCACAGCTTTGGTTATCGATTTGTCAATGTGATTAGAATATTATAAATTTAAATTTAATTGCTAAGGACAGTCAAACCAACCGAGACTGTATTCGCCTTGCCAATTGGTATTACTAACCACTTTGTTTCAATTTATATTAACGTATGTTCATTTACTATTTGTGCTTATTGAAATTTGTAACTACTAACCTATTTACGATTATATACCAATGTTATTGACGCGCCCCCCTGGAACCTAACTCGTCGGTCTTTGACCATACCGGTCCCATTTGGGCGCAGTTGTATAATCAAACTTTCTCTAATAAATAAATAAATAAATAAATAAAATAATGCGATTTTTGTATAATGTGGTTCCATTTTTAGAGGCCCCCCCCCCCAAAAAAAAGACAGCAAAAATTTTATCCTCTTATATTCTTGGGTATAATGCGATTCCATTCTTGAGAAATAAAATATGCAAGAATATACAGAAAAATGAGAAGAAATTCCTAGTCTGCCTGCTGATATTTATGTTGTAGAGTATTCAATTTTAAATAAAGACAGAGTAATTTAATTTTGGGGCATTTTAAATATTCATCTGTTAAATTAGTAAATGAAAAATGTAACAGGACAAAATCAACTTCGTCAGATCGAAGCAGTTTTGAAGTTGCCATCTTTTCTAGAAGTTATTTTCGTATTAGCTTTTGGCAACGGGAAATTCAAATAAAACGTGAATTAATGTACTGTGAATCCGAAAACGGTGAATGTCAACAAACGCAAATTCGAGTGGAGAATGTCCAGAAAATCATTTCCTTCGAAGCGATAGCTGCCGACACATATCGCAATGTTGCAGTGAATGTTGTGGAATATCCTTGGCGCAGTTCGTTTCAGTGAATGCGCATGTGCCACCAAGAGGTTAATCATCCAGTATTTGTCTAACACTTTTAAGTTATATTAAATTAAATTCTATTTTTACTCGTATAAAAATATTTTATATATTTGTTCCAACACCTATCAATTGCCGCTTACTTTGTTCAAATAAGATAATTTGCTTAAAAGATATAGTCTTTCAAAATGTGAGATGTGAACTCTGGACCATCCTTTTAATCTCCATCAACCTATAGAGCCTCACGCCTGCAAGAAATATCTGCATACATGCATGTCTTGCCTTATCTGTATCAGCTCTTGTCTTATTCTTGTAATCATGTTCTCGCCATCTTGAAACCTTGTCCCGCATAAATTTTCAAATCTTGTAATGGACCAAAAACATGAAATTAGACAACCAAGATCAGCAAAGATGGGGGAAGCCCAGTTCTCCCAATTTAGCTGTTGCTTCTCGGGTTTTCAGATTTTGCAACTGCACTTTAATTGTTGACTGGATTGATGTTTAAGGCAGAGTCCCCAAATGTCGTCTCTCCACTTCCTTAAAGCTTGAATTTTCTGAGCCCAGCTAACAATATGCAAATAATGCTGATATTCGCCATAGTTTTTTTCTCCGCAATAAATAAATAAGACAATAAGTATTATTACGCGAGTTTTTTTACAGAAGTCATTTTATAGATTCACAGCTGCATTATCGCCGGAATGTCGTGCAATTTCGCACACAAACACAAAAAGCTTCAAATTTGAAACAATTGTACTTTCCTGTATTTATTATTGACTGAGAGGGAAAATATAGAGCATTTCTTTCTGAGTAACCTTCAGATACATGATTACTTTATGTAAATGATCATGATCAATCAGAGGCATGCAGAGGGAGAGCAATCCAATCAACGAATTGCCCCCGGGAAACACCAAACCTCCGCACATCTCTGTGATCAACATTGAAGCATTTTTTTTCTTAGCTCCATGTTGCTTATTTTAGTAAAATGCACATTTCTTAATTTTTATCAGGCGAATACGAATTGCTCTTAAAATTATAATGAAGAAATCAAAAATGATAAGCAGTTTCATAATCGACAGTGATTTTTTCACACCGAGTAAATATCTAGTGTTTTCACCAAAATGAAAATCTTTCAAAAAGCTGTTTTTCTTAAGATAATATCCGTATATTCAGGATATTTTCTTCGCTTCTTACCTTCGCATTGAAACTATGTCTGAAGATATTGCGACGACGTCTTCTTCCATCTATTTCGTATCCTTGTGGATAAACCATTGTCAAATGTCCCGGGCGGTTTTGATGGTTTGAAGCTCGAAGAAAAAACTTTTGGTCATTTATAAACATTGGATTATATGAATACTCGCTTCTTATTTGCATAATTCTTAATCAGCCTAGGTTAGATTAGGTAATTCGCAAAAAATAAAGTGATCTAGAAATAAAAACAAAAATATACATAAGCGAAAGTGATCGAAGGATGAAAACGGCAGTAAAATAAGAATACAAGGTAAAATTACAGGAATGTACACCAAATGATACAGAGAGCAATGAAAAGAATGAGAAAATAATAAATAAAAATTAGTTAAGGCATCGTTATCCAACGATAAAAGGGTTTTAGCATCAAAATGCTACGAGCAGTAGCGGCTCATGACTATAATAATAAGTGGAGGGGCACAAATTTCAGGTTCTTAGGCCTTTTCATACAAAAGTTATAGCTTGATTTGTATTTGGAGCCTCGCGGCCCCTGCCGAGGCCTCAGAGGACTATATCAATTTTAGTGTGTAATAGCTAAAATTTTAAGCAACACATTATAAATATAAAATATTTCAGGTTTGTGGACTTCTGGTTTTAAATTTATAGCTCGATTTGAGATTGAGGCCGCAAGGCCCCTCCCAAGAGACTTATATAATTTTCATATAGATTAGCTAAATTTTTAAATACCACACTATGATTAAACAAAATTTCAGGACCGTAGGCCTTTCCGTTCAAATGTTATAGCTTCAATTGTATTTGAGGCCGCCAGGGACCCCGAGGCCTATACCAGTCTCCTTGTACTCCTCGTATATTGTTATGGAGGACGGGGCAGCAACGATCAGGAGAAACCCTGAATCCCGGGGATCACGGCACCAGTTATATGGGGAACGGGACCCGAATCTACCTCACGGCGTCAGTTATATGGGAAACGGGGAAAAGGGAACCACTACGATTTTGGCGAACGATTCAACGATCCTGAATTTGCGTTGTATTAAGGATGGTAAAGTTGTATAGTGGAATTCAGGAGGTTGAACCACTACCAAATTCGCAATGAAGGACAAGAAAGAGCAAAACACGCCAAAAAACAAGGTTAAAACAAGACTTAAACTTAGATAACGCATCAAATAAAAAGGCACAAAAAAGCAAAACAAAACAGTTTAATAAACAAAGCAAAATAACAAAAATAAATAACAAATGTAAATAGCAATCAATCATAATAAGCAAATAAGCAACAACGTAAAAAAACACGGCTTTCAACCCACAAAGCAAAAAAAGTAAATAAATGTTACCTACAATCATCCTCAGAATGCTGCTGGCTGAGCGCTCTCGTGAGCAGAGAAAGAGAAAGAAAACTGTCTGGGCCATAGATAACGCCTTTATTAGACAGAGTGAAAGTTGGATTGGGTAACAGGGATATAAAGTAAGAAACGGAGAAGAAGACGGAGAACGGTTAAGCGAGTAAAAACAGCAAAGCACGACCGTAAAACGCAAATCGGTGCGAACTTGCCTACGAAAATCTCAGCTTACCGACGGAGCTACGATGATTCTCTGGAACAGCTGATGAGACGGAGAAAGCCAGTGAGGACTCGGCGTGGGGGAGAGAGAGACGGCTGAGGCCAAGGAGACAGAGAGGGGATCGACCGGGTGTCAAGCAAAGCCACCCCGAAGCAATGCCGAACGAGACTGGGAACCCATCCGTCTACGACAAGGCTCGAAGCCGTAGGACCATCGGCAAACAAGCAATTCCGAGGTCCGATCTCGCCCCAGCGGTCGCCCAGCGACAATCTCTGCCCGACCGGCGAGCGAGGTCTTACGACCTGCTCTCCTGGCCAGTCAGTCCCCTACCTCTCCAAAACCTCGGAGAGCATATCTGTCTAAACTTCATAAAGAAGCCGACACAAGTCAATTGACCAATCAATTGACAGCCGAACCCGTCGAATTCCGGGTCATCCGATCCAAGAAAGAGTCACTCTCTCACAAAAGGAAGAAAAACGCTAATTAACCTGAGTTCCTCTGTCCAGAGCGGAAAAGGGTCATAAAACCCACACGTGGCGACGAAAGGCTATTCAGCAAAGGGGAAGAACCACCCCCGACAAGGGGTCAAAGGTCTCCTGCTGAATAGCCGAGCCCTAAACAAGAAGAGAGGCTTAATTAAATATTCAGAGGGCAAACATCCATGAATATTACGCAAAAGCTAAAATATGGAACCAAACATCAGCTCCACGAGGAAAAGCTATCATGTGTAAATACACAGAGCGAAAAAAGGGAGGGAAGGACTGCACTATCACCATAGCGCCCCCTCCATCAACAAATCCGAAGATTGGAAAAATTCCAATCGGCGGATTTCAAATCAGGAGTCCTGACCGAAAATAGCAGGACGCAGGGGTAACGAGGGGATGGGAACCACTACGACTTTGGCGAACGATTCAACGATCCTGAATTTGCGTTGTGTTAAGGATGGTAAAGTCGTATAGTGTTGAACCACTAACAAACTCGAAATGAGGAACGGGGGCAAGCAGGGGTACTTAAGAATAATGCTGCTTAGAAAAGAAACAAAAAAAAAAAGACCTTTAACGGGAAAAACACAATTTAATGGGCCGAACAATGTGAAAGATTAACAAATACACTATGCGACAAATCTTTAAACGAGTTTGAATTTCATTCATAACTTTTTTTAATTCCGACAAAATCTTGTCAAAATTGTTACAGATGTTTAAAAAAGTATAAGAAATAACAGTGTTTAATTTAAACAATATTCATCAACTCTCAAACCACACAAAAAAATAATCTGTTATAGTAGAACAAATTTCAGCGACAAAACTTTAAACGAATTGTGCAAATAATTGTGCTTTTAATATGCAAATCTTTAAATTGTCTCATAACTATGTGAGGGGATTAGGAAAGGTAATTTACAAATAAAATTAAAGTAATCAATCATCATGGGGGCCGCAAAACGTTTAACTGAGAAGGAGCAGGGCAAAATTGACATTTTATGGAAAAAGTTTAAAAATTACACAAAAGTAGCAAAAGAAATTGGTAGAAGTGCAACTGCTGTAAAGAATAACATCTTAATATAATCGCAATATGGTCTAAAAAATCCGGGTGGTCGCCCAAAAGCTCAATAATTTTTGTTGTTGACTAGTGTTATTGATGCCACACAAATCGGAAAATGTGAAAAACTACGTACGCACACTGAAAAGAAAAGCTTAAGTACACGACTCATACACAAGTGGAAATGGAAAGTGTTTCACCAAGAAGCATTCTTTGATTAGTGTTTCGTCAAGGAACATGGATCAAATGATTAGAGTTTTATTTTATTGGGAATCGATGCATCTACGACATTCAAGTTAGTAAATGTAAGCACTATTAGTAGGAATACACTCTTATATTCTATGTGGTATCGAAGCGAAAAGTCTGCAAATGTCGTTCTCAGAGATTTCTTTCTACGGAGATTGATATACGTAATTGCAGATCATCTATTTGCAGCAAATGCCTTCAATAGCGTTTCAAACATGCTCTTTGAATACAAATCAGGTGACCACGTAGCTCAATCTAAGGCCGACCTTACATTGTAAGATGTTTAGGAAGAGTTTAAATATATACTTGTTCAATTAAACATGTCTTTCTTAAATGAAAAAGGAATAAAATATAAGAAAAATCCTAAAAGATGATGAAATGTCACGCAATTTCGTGCCTCAGGCGCCCTCACTTAAGAATGAAGGGCGAGAAATTGAAACAGAAAGCGAGCGTGAGGTGGTGGCGTCATCTGTTATCAGCAAACAGCTCTCCAAAGGTCGCTCGCTCACATGCGACTAGCCGCAGAAATGACTCTGCTCTCTGATTGGTGGAGATACTACGTCGCTGCTCCCTCCTTTGGTGGAAAACACAAGTGGATTTCTTCCTATGGCGATGACCTGCAGGAACTGAAGTTGTAAACTCCATCGCCGAGATGTTGACATCTAAATAATACCGTATTAAATAAATAAAGTAACAAATAAATAAAATTAAATACCGTATTACACTGAATAGGAAAGCCCACGGCCTACGAGATAGTAAAATATCTCGTAGGCCGTGGGCGTCCTTTCCTTTTTTCGAATGCAAGTTTATTAAAATAAACTTCTATGCTTTCCGAGATGTAATTTTCTAAATACATTTTTATGCAATTTTTATAATGTTTAAATTTTTAAGTCTTAAGAAAATAAAAGATTTTTATTAGCATTTTCATTTTTGGAATAGGCATGGATTAAATAACATTAAAAGTATCTGGATTAAAAGATTTAGCATAAGTTTCAGACATGTGTTTATGATTCCCGAAAAGTAAATTTTTAAATAAAGTTTTATGTATATGCTTGTAATTTTTTATAGTTATAAGAAGTGTTAAAAATAAAATATCTTTATTTGAAATACACATAGATTAAATAGCAGATTAAATAAATTTAAAAGATTCAGCACAAGTTTGAAAAAAAAATGTTAAAGTTTTTTCCTTTCAAAATGAGATTAAAAACTTTCCAAAAAGGGGGGGGGGGGCTCTTATCCACAAGGACATTAGAGGTTCCCCCTTTTTGGTTATTCCATTCCACAGCTTTTGCTTAATTTTTGATTAAAAACTTTGTTAATACAAATGGTCACTTCTAGACTGGGAAAGTTTTATTACAAACTATCTTTACTACAAACTTTTCATAGTCTTTCTTGGGAGTTTTTAACATGTCAATTATAAGCTTTCTCGCTGCCTTTGTAGGTCTATGTAAAGATAACAGCATTAATGAGCTTTGATTTTCGAGTTGCTTTCAAACTTATGTTGAATCTTTTAAATTTATTTAATGTGTTATTTAATCTATTTCAAATAAAGATATTTAATTTTTAACACTTCTTATAAATATAAAAAATTATAAACATATACAGAAAAATTTTTCTAAAAATTTACTTTTCGGGAATCATAAACACATGTCTCAAGCTTAAGATCTATCTAAATCTTTTAATCCAAATACTTTTTATGTTATTTAATCCATGGCTATTCCAAAAATGAAAATGCTAGTAAAAAATTTTTATTTTCTTAACACTTATAAATTTAAATGTTATAAAAATTGTATAAAAATGTATTAGAAAATTACTTCTCGGAAAGCATATTTTACTAACTCCTAGGCCGTGGGCTTTTGTATTCTGTGTAATACACGGTAGTTAATTATATTTAGTAATTGATTTATTTATTTAATACGGTATTATTTAAGTCTCTACATCTCGCCGATCGAGTTTACAGCTTCAGTGATGCGTTCCTGCAGATCATCGCTATTGGAAACCATGTCGATTTCTATTTTCCACCACCCTTCGACTTCTATTTTCATGCTTGAAGTTTCAACCAAAGGATGGAGCAGCGACGCAGAATTTCCTAGATTAAGAAAGCTCTAGATTAAGAAAGTACGGCAAACCTTTTCCGCGCCGCCCGCAGCTGCTGATTGGTAGAATGGCTGTCACGTGAGTTTGTCAGCCATTGTTGGCCCAAACGCAGCGATAGATACCATTGAAATGCATGTGGAAGATGCAATTTAGATTAAATTTTTAACGAAATATTCGTTGATTGATCTTAAATTTGAATCCAAATAAGCAAAATTTCAGAATCCTTCATTCTATGCTGCTTGGAGGTTAATAAATTCGTTAAAATATCTGAAGAAGTAATAAGAAGCAAGTACGTTTATATTATAACTTCACCGAATGTTATAGAAATGTTGCATTGTGCAATTCTCAGACGATCAGAAAATATAATATTTTGTTGAATATAGTTCGTTTTAAGAAAATTCAATTCAATATAACAAGGTTAAACTGTCTATGAAATGTGGAAGCAAAACTTGAAATAAAACGTCCATGTTATTTTCTTCTTATTTTAGCAAAGTTAATTATCACTCATCATTAAACTTGAATATAAAATATGAAATTGAATAACGAAAATTTGCTAGTTGGGTGCAAAAAAATATAGAAAATTTTAACTATAAGTTTTGGATAGATTTTTTACGTCAATATTATAAACCTCCATAAATGAATAAATTTCAAAATACATTGCATGTGTATTTATTTTTTTGTAATTTTTTTTGTAATCAAACGGTTAGTTTTTCCAAATTATAATTTTTAAAATTTTCTAACAAAATATAATTATCAAAGTGATTTTTATATTTAAATCAAAAACTTAAATTT